>DWPW01000067.1:0-15775 GCA_018252015.1 Astraptes brevicauda
AGTGCTTTTTTCAAAAATTAAAGTAACCTAATTTACGCCTTAGACCTTAAGCTATCTCCCAGTGAAAGTCCCGTCAAAATCGGTCCAGCCGTTTAGAAGTTTATTTCAGCCAAACAGACAGACAGACAGACAAAAAATGTTTAAATTGTATTTTTGTTATAGGTACCATGTATACTTTCATATGCATTTAGTAAAAAAAAATATTTTGATATTACAAGGATATACAGACCCTTCAATTTTATTTATTTGTATAGATTGGCAGAGTAACAATTGAAAATTAACATATTAAACCAACCCCAGATAGAATGTGGATTCTACCTGAAGTAGATTATAAATCGGTTGCTACCTTAAGCATTAAGTCGGAACGCCACGTATAAGTGCGTTCCAGTGAGGACAGTGTTTAGCGTCTATCCTGACTACGAGTAGTGTTCAAACAAGTTCTCGTTAACAAAGCACCGTTCATTAGCTTCCTCATTACCTTTAAAGCGAAGCTGACTCGCCTCGCACGAAGTTTGTTTTATTAGCTTTCTAGGAAGCCAATAGAACGTATAGTGTTGGCATCTATTAGTAGTGGCAGGAATTAATATGCACTTTGTAGATTTTTAAACAAGTACTAATATACTATACCAGGAATTTGATTCTCAATTCAGTGAAATGGAAAATTGATTATTAGTCTATTAAAAATTGTGTTGATAAATTATTGATATTACTTTTACTTTTGTCCCATGGAGATTGTTCATGAATTTTAAAAGATGGTAGAACCAGTTGTGGTTCGACTCCGGCGGCACGACCGCCTCACCTATTTCTGCCTTATAACAGCAGTATTAAACGCTGCTGTGTTTTGGTCTGAAGAGTGTGGTAAGGTTGACATACTTATCTCAGTCATTCCAACTTAGTCCTCAGGGGTAACAACGCATCTGTGGCCGATCTCAGGACTGTGATCTTATATGGACATGATTACAGGTGTCCATGGGCGGCAGTGACCACTTAACATCATATGGGCTGCATACTCGTTTGCTACTTCCATAATATAAAAAATAGAGATAATGTAACGGATTTAGCATGTCTTCTATGAACTATTACAGACATATCTTAAGAGTTAACAAAATCAAAAATAGTTTGATTTTGCCATTTCAATATTTGTTTGAATTGATAACCATATAATAGTTTGGATCGTGGAATACAACCAAAACAAGGTTTTCTATCTCAATCTTGTTTGAAATTGAACGGATCGTATGTACAATAATATGAATCGACCCTCGAGCCTAAATAAGGTCCGACAAGACGTCTATGTAATTTGTGTTTAGGCTCGTTCTTGTGCTTACAATGCGATTTTTTGGAATAAATCAATTACATTGTCTTGTTTGTTAAAATCAAATTGTTTGATTTTTTTTATTGTATAACAATTGCCTATTTATCGACACTTTCGACGATGTATTTTAGTGACACGCGTTACATGGAGACTGCCGAGTCGGTAAAGAGCATGTCACTAAAACTATACTCTCATTCATAATTTGTCGTCCAAAATGTAAATAAAGGTGTTAACATATTTAAAATACGCTTTAAACGCAGGTACTTATAATGTTAATAGATTAATACGAGGATAATAAAATAATAATCTAACAGAAACTATATCAGTTCACGTTTCGCAATATATTTTTCTTTGTTTATTTCATTAAATACATAAATAATTAAAATAGAAAAGATTAATGGCAGATAATTAAAATATGCTATAACTCTCTTTACACTTTGGAGTCCTAATTATGACGAAGATATTCCATTATGTAGGTGTACTAAAGTCACTCAAGATTTCGCTTTGAACATTCGCGTAAGAAGTTTGGGATCCGTCAAAAACTAAACTTATATAATTAGAATAGGAATCGGGAAGGAAACCAACAGCATAAATACATGTAAACACTTATTAAAAAAATACATCTGATTGTAAAATAAAATTTACTTTCAGTCGGATCCAGAACTTCGTCAACGGATGTACGTAGGAAGTAAGCTTCGAAACTTTGTATGATATTTCAGATCTCGTTAAAGCCAATCCGGAAATTTCGGACGAAATTACGGATCGCATTAGAGTAGTCCGTTAAACTTCGCATAAAAGCGGCAGTACTTCGAAAGTTTTGACAAAACGACGGATTTCGTTAGCGACCATGAAATTTCGAATTGCAGAGCAAACTTCGGATGAAAAAACCGTTAGACTAAACCTGAAAACCTCTGACAAAATTACAAATTTTCGCAAAAACATCATATTTCGCGTAATCTAAGATTCGGTAGCCGAGACTACATTAGATGGTACAGCAACATCTGACAAAACTTCTGATATCGGTGAAAACTTCGTATTGCGAAGTGTAAGAGCCGGTGCACACGGTGCGGTGCGGCGCCACAGCGGCGTCACACGGACAAAATGTCTCCACATTTAATCTGTAAATCACCTCACCGGCACCAGTACGGGGAACATTTGAACCACCGCGCCGTGTGCCCCGTTACCCGCTAGTGCTACATGAGAACGTACCGCAGCGACTCGTCGCTGGCGGCGGCGCGGCGCTAGCTGTGCTCGTGGTGCGTGCGCGGCGACAGCGAGCCGGGCCCGGACTCCACGCTGGAGTCGCCGGCGTACACCTCGGACAGGCCGCCCGCGCTGCCGCCCGCGCCCCCCGCGCCGCCCGCGCCGCCCGCGCCGCCCGCGCCGCCCGCTGCCGCACCACACGCGACTGATTAACGTGCCTTGTTGTTTTGTTTCATTGTGTTTTGTTTTTTTGTATACCTACTATGTGTGTTTGTGTTATGTTTGTGTTGTGTTATGTGTATGTTTATTTAAGTTTGTACCTACATATGTATTTCGCTGTGACTGTATTGTAGGTCTGAAATAATATTTTTTTTCTTTCTTTCTTTCTATTATAACATGTTCGTATGTATTTTCTTAAGCTCAATCACACACTCATGCAAATACACATACGCAATAGCACGCACGAACTCATCTTGGTTTTATGTATTTTTAAAAACTATTTTGTGTAATCCTGTTTTGGCTATATTTACTACCAATGTATAAAGTCGATAGTTTTTTATGTAGGTATTGCTGTTTGATCGCATGTTATGCTCTCTGCAGCCAGTCTTGAGAAGCACCCGTCTCTCTACCCGTAAATATCGTAGATGATGTCATAGAGACAAAATCCATAAAATGGGCAGCAGCGTCTGATTGTGTTGCATTAAAACTTACAGCGATCACAAACTGCCAATTATTGCCAAAAACGTCTTTAAGAAGCAATTTATGACCAGCAGCAGGATGTAGGTATTGGTCAAATCTTAAAACTGAATTTTATACCAGTTAGCCCCAACCGATTGAGCTGAAATTTTGCGTATACATTTAGCTTCGATGACCATGTTAGTAATATATTTGCAAATATAATATGACAGACTTCCCAAGATCGCGAAAGTTTGATATTATAATCAGGTACAAAAAGAAATTAAAAAAACAAGTACCTAAGCTACGTAAGTAAGTAAATAATAATTTTGAATACCTTGAATAATATATTTACAAGAAATATTGCTTCCTTATAAGACAATAAAAATTTTATGTCTAAATAGAAAAACTAGCCATATTTCATTTTTAATGTACCCAAGACTACATCGTATAATTTATGACGTAATAATTACTATAAATTTACGCTCAAAACAACTACGACATCAGGCGTTTATTGCGTCCATTAGCCTTCATGAAACAACACGGCAGCCAGACACGCACTTTATAAACAAGGTAAATTAGTTTCAGTTAAGTTTTAACCGATTAGAGGGTTATAATTAGAAATGGGTCGAATAATCAGGAAAGCTTATATTATTGCGCTATCTAATAGTGTTACTCATGAGTACCAAATTTTGAAAACCTACGATGTATAATGTATACTATATTGTTAAATTAAAGGAAAAGGAACTTTTTAATATTTTTATTTCCATACATCGTCTTAGTAAGCTTTTGCTACCCTACGGGTGTGGAATGTATAGGCAAGTTTGTAGGTAGTAAAATTGAATGTAGGTATTGTTATACTCCTGCCTATATATTTCTACAAAAAAAGATACTACGATATAATAAATCGGCGACTTATCTATTTAATCAACGCACATACCAATCTCGTAATGGATGCTTTAGTTCGGTGAATGCCGATCGTTAGTTAATTAAATACAAATGTTTTCCTAGGTATACACGATGTATCGGTTCTGATCGAATTAACAGGAAAAACGATTTTCTCACTTCTGACAATGTAGCATTTCACAGCTGCAAATTCACAAATTCAAATATCCCAAAGAGGAAAGAATAAAACGTAAATTAAATAATTGCGTTCAAAATATAATTATTTTAATTTTCTATAAGATCAGACAAACTGCTATAAGAGACTGTTTTATATCCTTGAGGCCTAAATATACAAAAATTGTACAATTTTAAGTTTTTTATTTTTCAAAGCTATAATTCTAGTCTTATAAGTTTGGGATCAACATGATGTTGAATAGATTTACACAACGCCAAGGCTACAAAGAGTAATATATTGAGCACTGATAAAAATCATGTATTCATCATAGTTATAGATAGATAGACTTAGATGGTACTCATATTTTTTAATTTGCAGAATTTTTGTTCTTAAATTTGCAAACAAATTACATCAAAGCAATAGCAATTATTGTATTATAATTTAATTCGTATTTCTACGCAGCTTAGATGCCGTAGACATTCTTACGGCGTCTACGCTACGGCTACGCTACATTGAAATCGTGAGCTGCGGAATCGTCGAAACATAAATATTGCTTGTTATCAAAATAAAGTCTTTTGAGGCCTAAATATTCACGTCACGAGACCCGACACCGAAAGATCGCTTTCAAAGCGAAGGCTAGAGGCATCCGTAATGATGTTAAAATGTTTTATTATGTTCCCAGTGAGAATGTAGGCAACCGCACTTTAATTATGTGAATTGGACCGTATTTCAGTGTTGAATTACGTCTGTGTGCAGACGGTAACGAATCGAGGCAAATTGGATGATAGATGACCTAGAAACATTTCAACATGTAGTGATCAATGTACGGGAAAACTGATTATGTTAATATGTTTTCGTTCGAGTGAGATTCTTTTGCTCATAAATTCTTGGTATTATGTTAACAAGTTCTGATTCATTGTTATTACGTACCTAGTAAATTGTGTTGATCTATCTTCTTTTTATACATGGTTAGTTTCTTGCATAATGAACCACCGCTAAACAATGATTTTAACGTAACCAAAAAATCAAATATCAGATTTTGTTATTGAGAAGGTACTTGGATATATTCTTTCCAGAACTTTTAACGTCAGGAACAATCCACCGCTACTCCGCCAAAGTGTTTATAGAAATGAAGTGACGAAAGAAAACAAAAAAATCTTATAGAATGATTGTCCACATTAATTACTAAATTACTGATGAGTGAATATGAACCTATGACTATCTATAATTAACCTCGACTAGGTCTGTATTTATACTTGAGACCAGCTACAGAGTCAGTGTTTCACCTGTATTCTAAGCTCAGTTCATGATTTTGTTTCTCATTTTTCCCGCACTTCAGACCAGAACCAAGCAGTGAATGCACACCGATTTAAGAAAATGGTAATCAGTGTGTCAGTTCCCTAACATAAAGGCTTAAATCATGCAAAATATTGTCCCACGATATGTTTTATGGCTATAGTCAGTAAACGGCTAGTTTCATTACTGTCTTATAATGGCGCAATCAACTGAATTTATTGTAATAGCTTGTTCATGCTCGAGGGTAGATTTATTCATCCACTCTTGCGCACATAATGGAGACAATTTACCGTAGTACAAAATGAGGAGCATTATTTTATTATAATGTGGAAATAGCAAACGAGCATGCAGTCCACCTGATAGTAAGTGGCCACTGCTGTCTATGGACATCTGTGATTAACCCCAGATACTCGTAAGATCAGAGAGACAATATTTGTACATGTAAATCTATGTTTGTATACACAAAACATAAGATTTTGGAAATATCAATATAAAAATTGGTTCTTTCAACATACATAGTTCCTAATGATATTATTTTCTATACCTCACGCCTTATCCTATTAGGAGACTTATAAGTAGACTAGACTTTGTTAGTAATTAGTCAAATTAAAAATAAAAACAAGGTTTTTAGTAACGTAAAGTAAGTTTTTAGTAAGTTTAGGTTTCGTATATTTCTCAGAAAATTCTTTCACTATTTTGCTAGCCATATAATGAGTGCAAAAAAAATGTCCGCCAGCTTGGAGCGTCTGCCATATTGGATTTAGTAAGATGTTATTGTGTAATGTCATCCAAACCAAAGACACAATGATTTTCAAATTATAGTTTAAGAATCGATTGGGGTTAACTGATTTAAAATTCAATTGCAAGATTGGACCCTCACATAAATATGTATTAACAAGGCAAGTTAAACATAGGCTACTATGATAATAATAAAAAGTTTGTGATAAAAACAATCAATCAGACATACCATGATGTGCCAATGGGACGCAGTAGGAAGAGCCGGCGCAGTGCCGCGGCCGAACCTTCTCGTATCGGCTGAGGTGTTGCAGCTCGCAGTCGGAATGATGTTTTTCTACTGTTGAAACAAATTATTAGAAAATACCTCGTTAGTGACGTGTATTTACTTAATTTAATTACGTTATTTAACATTGCTATCTGAGAAAAGGGGGTAAAATGAGATTTTTGTGAAGGGCAATGCTTTGGCGAGTTTTATTGCTTCAAAATATCTAGTGGCAAAGGCTATTTTGCTAAGTTTAGTTACAAGGAATAAAGATGTTAAAAAGTCTAAACATATTTTGATTAGGTACATATTTTGAGTTAGACAGCAAGGTATGGGCCTGCCGCTCTATAAAAACTTTTCACTCAGTTAAAACAGTTGACAAAACTTTGGCAACTGATTGTAGTTCATGAAAACAAAAAAAAATACCTTATAGCCTGACATGTTTGAAATTCAAATTTTAACCAAAATTAAATTCACAATAATAATAAACATAATAAAAGTTTATTATTCATTATTAAACTTGATTTGGAACTTAAAGGAAATGTAGAGGAAAGCTTGGATAGACCAAGGTGCAGCAGCATTGCAAATATATTCAATATTGGAAACCTTAACCAAATCTGAAAGATACATATGTAGAAATAAGATAGAAAGCAGTCTAGCGTCTTGGTAAGAACATGACGCGACTATGTTAGTCCTCAGAATTTGTTCACAGATACCTAGCAAAAGTGAGTATGCTTCTTTGCTATTACAATCTTGTAAAATATATACTATATGAGGAAATACTCGCATTTCAAATAATTCTGCCCTCTTGTATCCGACTTTCACAAAAAATATCATTTCATTTCTGCGTAAATTGGAGCTTTTTCGAGTACTACTAAAATATACATTAGCAACGTGCAAGAAAAACAGTCACGTATTGCTATATTCGACTTGTTAGTTTGGATTATGTAGGAAAGTGCTGTTAAATAATTTCCCACAATCTTTGTATTCTCGCGGAGCTCATTACGTGTTAGTGTACGCGCCACAAATGAACAGTTCTTGTTATAACCGATGTGTTATTTTACTTATTGAGAGTTATTCACAGTTTATTGTACTGTGTAGAGAGCTGACTTGCGATTATGTTAGTGTTCAATTTTTATGTTCTATAAAAATGCTAGAAACGTTATATTAAAAATAACAACCACAATGAGTACATATAGGTATATTATAATATGTATTATTTTAATTACGCATTTCATTGTTTATTTGCAAAAAGCATGTGCATGTAGATAGATTTGTGTTGTAGGTACGTGCACGATCATGCAAAAGTGTGTGCGCACTAATTTTGTGTATACATGAGCCTATACAAATGTGTCATTAAGCCTATGTGTGTCTTGTAATACTCGTAAGTGTTTAAATATGTAGCCGGGTACTCAATATTTGCTTCGTCTTCTGTGAGTTTCTGTCTGTCACTTTCTGCGCGTGTTTTTATGTGACTGGATCAGTTAAGTTTGTAAGTCATCATCACTGCGTCCGATAGTGCGTGTGTGCAGTGGTAAGCGAGTGCGTGTTACCGTAGCACTGTATTATTGTAGAAGCGGCGTAGCATGTGTCTGTGCATGCCGTGCATGATTGAGAGCGTGTTATCGTCCGCGCAGTCGCGATCATGGTGTGGTAGTGCCATACCTAGGCGTGTGTCTGTGTGTGCGTTACATGTATATGACGGGTCTATGTACGTGTGTGAGCAGTGCGAGTTACTGTAGTACCGCAGTAACGGCGTAGCGTATCTGTGTATTGTGGTGCGGCGGCGCGTTATTGTCTCCGTGCCTTAGTGTGCTGCGTAGCGTGTTTGTGTGTACGTGTATACACATAGCTGTATGCGTGCGTGTTACCGTCAGCGCAGACGCATAGTGGCATATTATTCTAGCATTCCCTTAAGGTGCAGCGACTGTATCTTTGTGACCATGTATACACATAATATTTAGGTGACTTAAGGTTGTTTTAATGAACAAATAAATAAATGAATAATTATATGTGAGTGTGTTACTGTCAGTAAGGTCGCCGTCGGTCTGAGTGCGGTTAAGTATCAATCGCTGCGTGTGCTTGCAGCAGGAGCAGTATGATCGCGCGTTATTGTCACGGTGCACTAACGTGTGGCGGTGCGTGTGAATTTAACTGTGTGTATGTGTGCGTGTATGGACATATCTCTGTATGCGATAGCGTGCTCCGTAGTATGTCTGTGCGTGTGAGCATGCACATGTCTATGTGCATGTGTCACCGTCAGCACGACCACGATCGCGGTGCGCGTCGTCACGACGCTGCTAGTGCTCGCGGCAGGGCGGTGTGGTGGCGTGTCGTTGTCGCAGTACTTACATATGTGCATGTATGTATATACATGGCTGTGTGCGTGTTACCATCAGCGCGATCGCGGTTTGTGGTGCATGTTGGGGCGGTGCTGCGGGTGCTTGCGAAAGAAGCCGTGCGGTGGTGCGTCATTGTCGCGCGCTTTAGCATGCGGCGCCGTATGCATGCACACATATATCTGCGCACGTGTGTCATAATCAACGTGGTCGTGGTCGTGTGCAGTTCGGTATTAACACGACGTCGCTAGAGCTTGTGGAAGGGGCGGTGTGGTGGGTGGGTTTGGTCATGTATACACTATAGACATGTCTATGTGTGCGCGTGTATGCACATGTGTTACCGTCAGCGCGGTCGCGGTCGCGGTGCGTGTCGGCGCGGCGCTGCGGGTGCTTGCGGCAGGGGCGGTGCGGCGGCGCGTCGTTGTCGCGGTGCCCGAACGTGCGGAACTGCAGCGTGTGGTCGAGCGTCGCCTGCGTCTCGCCGCCCACCGCGAACGTCGCGTACGGACTTATTTCGTACACGTCTGTCGTCAATAATGTATAGTTAATAATCCAATCACTTAGCAGTGTACCTCGAGACATTAGATCGAGTGACCGTTCTTATAATAAATTAATTCACGAAGCAAATAACTAAATAGAAAGGAGATTAGCGTCGAAATTAGTAGTCCTGATTAGAAAATGCAAAATTACGTAACCATTACGATCCACCATTGTATAACTTTTCTGTTTGGTAGCAATAGTCCACTCATTGCATACTTCACTAAATATAATATAAGGCACAAAAAATGGGTTGATCTTTTAATTAATGCGCTCTATAACATAATTGTCTCTGTTCGTATACATGTAACATAGATGAAGTACTCAAATAGACTCATGAAATTTCCGGAATTTTCGTTTACTTTTTTTACATACTACGAGTATACAAAAAAGTAAACATACCATAAACATACTTTGACTGACTTTGACACCAAGTGATGCAGAAAATAAAATCTGTATAGAGCTTTCTATATAGATTTTATTTTCTGCATCACTTGGTCTAAGTCGAACCACAACGAATTGTACACCTTTAAATTAACTGATCCCGACTTGACTGTACATAAGATTTATTTAACTGATGTTCCTAAAAGCAAGCATACGTTTAACATAGGAGTCTATTTCTCCCCTCCGAAGGGCTGCCACCTTGTCGTGGTGGAGGGGCTTGCGTGACCCTGTGATCCCCAAGGCTTCACCGGTAGGAACACCCATGCCGGGCAGGCTTGGTGGGGAGGGTCCAGACTAAGAGCAGCTTAGCCCCCGGCGGGACTCGTGAAGGGTCTGACAGGCGGGGGCCGTGCATGGGAATACCCAGCACGGGGCGTTTCTCCCCTAGTGGAGGAGCCGGGACGGGCTCGGTGTGCACTAACCCTGCCGCCGGGCGGGCTGCGGTACATTGTGTGCCTAGCCACCGTCTTATATCGTAATCCCACTCAGACGAGGTGTCGTGGTCATGTCTCGCGACCTCGGGTGGGACCGAGGGTCTTGCCTTAATTGGCCGGGCCGCGAGGAAGAAAACCTCTATAAAAAAATACCCCAATCCCAAGCGGCAGCGCACCGTGAGGGGATGCATGGCTGGCGGGAAGGCCAGTCGTTAGTGCTACTCCCGTTACGGTACCGGCCGACACCGTAGCGGGTTACACCTAGGCTTACCCGGGTACAGGGGGCACTGCCCGGGTGGACATTCATTTCCCCCATACTCGTGGGAATCAAAATGGAGACCAAAGAAAAACAAATAAAAAATATCGAGGAGAAGGAGATGTCCAAATTGGACGAGAATGGAAGCGCAGTGACGACTAACGGCGCGGTACAGACAGTACGGTCAACGCAACAGGTGGACGCCCCAGTGCGGAATACCACGGAAGTGACGCCCGCTTCAAAAGCGGTGACTAGGAGAGCGCGGAGAGGTAGAGCACCTACTCCAGCAGTCTCGTCGGACGGTAACGACACCGAGACGGACTGCTCATTGATGTCGGCTGCTTCAGGGAAATCAACAGCCACATCGACTGGCGGGCCGAAATCCCGTAAGAGGGCCTTGCCGGCAAATGGCGGCAGTGACGGAGAACGGCCGAAGAGGAAGACAGGGAAGCCCCAGCGGGAGGTCGAATTCCTGGATCCCCTACTTCCAGGGCCAAAGACCCGGGCGGCACGCAAAGTGCAAGCAGCAGCAACGGAGGTGGAGCAGGAGGCAGCTACTACCCATTTAAAAAAAGAAAACGAGATGCTGCGTACTCAGCTTGCTGAGTTAAATGGTAAAGTGGAGGCCCTTACGGCGGAACTGAACAAGTTGCGCCGTAAGAATGCATTGAATAGACCTGAGCCGCCTCACCCCTGCGAGCCCAGGAAGGTCGTGATTGGAGAGGATGGCCTGATGGAACAAATCGGGTCCATAATTGACCGTAAGCTGGCTTCCTTCCGGGACGAATTGTTTCCGGGGAGAGCGATTCGGCCTCCCCTCGGCCAGATAGCAATGTCCGTCGTGCCTCCGCGGCCCCCGGTGACCACAGCACTGACGCAGCCTTCGGTCGCATCGACCTCAGCCGCACAAGAGGGGACTTGGGCCACAGTTGTGGGGCGTAAAGCCCGGGTAAAGGAACGGCCTCCCGTCCGAATGGACCTAGATCGGAGGCAATTTCCGAGTCTCGGACGAGGAAAAAGTGCCTCCCAACGGCGCACTGCGGCAAAACCAGTGCAGGCACCAGTAGCCTCGATGTCCAAACCGGCGCAGCCCGGAAAAAAAAAGACGGCGGGCAAGCGGAGACTTCCGCGAGTGCCAAAATCGGCGGCCGTAACCGTCACTGTGCCCGAAGGGTCAGAAGTGACGTACGCGGAGGTCATGAAGACTGCGAAGGGCCGAATCCGCCTGGCTGATCTGGGCATTCCCGAGGTGAGGCAGAAGAAGGCCATCAACGGCGGCCTTCTTCTCGAGATCTCCGGTGAGGACAGCGCCGGTAAAGCTGACGCTCTGGCAGGTAAGCTGCAAGAGGCTGTTGCAGAAATGGGCGTCAAGGTGGCCAGACCAATGAAGCTAGGGGAGGCAAGGGTGATGGATTTGGATGACTCCGTCACCCAGCAGGACATTGCCAGTGCCATAGCCGAGGCCTGTGGGTGCAGCCCGGACCACGTTAAGGTTGGGGAGGTACGAAAGAGGCCCTCGGCATTAGGGACGGCTTGGGTGCGTTGTCCCCTGACGGCCATCCGAAAATTGGCCACCGCGAAGCGACTCCGGGTAGGATGGGTGTCTGCCAGAGTGGAAGTGCTCCCTGTTAGAGCCCTCCAATGCTTCCGTTGCCTCGAAATGGGGCATGCGCGCTATCAGTGTACCAGCACCAAAGATAGGAGCGCATTGTGCTACGTATGTGGCGAGCCCGGTCACCGGGCCAACCAATGCCTATCGCAGTCGCCGAAATGCGTCCTATGTGCGGAGTTCGGTCGTGCAGCAGACCACCGCCTTGGTAGTAAGCGGTGCACACCTCCTAAAAAAAGGCGAGGCAACGGAGCAAAGGAGACAGCGGCCGCGGTGGCAGCCTCCAATCGGACAGATGGGCCTGCGCATCCCAGCGCTTCGTCCCAGTGTCCGGCAGCGGAGACGATGGACTCCTAATGTATAGGTCTCCGTCACTAAGGATCCTCCAGGGGAACTTGAACCACTGCCGCGGGGCTCAGGACTTGCTCCAGCAATGCCTCACGGACAGGTCGGTTTCTTTGGCAGTGGTGGCGGAGCCGTACAGAGTTCCAGACCATCCGCGCTGGTTCGGTGACGAGGCGCAATTGGTCGCGGTGTACTGGGCGGGAGGCGAGGGTGATCCTCCATGTGCTAGACTCCACTCCGAGCGGGGCTTAGTCGCAGTGGAGTGGGGTCCGTTCGCGGTACTGGGATGTTACGTGTCCCCCAACAGCAGCTTGGTGGTGTTCGAGACATTCCTCGACCGGGTCGCAGATTGCGTCCGTTCCTGTCTTCCCCGTCCCGTTATCGTACTAGGCGATTTTAACGCCCATTCGAGGGCATGGGGAAACAGGCGGGACAGCGTCCGGGGAAGGGTAATGCTCGAGTGGGCAGCCGGGCTGGACCTACGTCTACTGAATCGTGGCTCGGTCAGCACGTGTGTGCGTTGGCAGGGAGAATCGGTCGTAGACCTTTCGTGGGCAACTCTCTCTGCCGAGCGCCTAATCACGGGGTGGAGAGTGGCGGAAGATCTCGTCACGTTGTCTGACCATCGCCACATTTTGCTGGACGTAGAGTTGCGGCGTCCGGCTGCGGACGGCCGCCGGGCGTATGACCGTCCGCGACGATGGGCACTAAAGCGTCTCAATCGAGATCTGCTCGTCGCTGCTGCCCATGTCGTGGACTGGTCGAATGCTGCCGAGGGGGAGGACCGGCTCGATCCTGAGGAAGAGGCAAGACGGCTCGGGGATGACATGACGGCCATTTGCGAAACCGCGATGCCGCGTGTCAGACCCGGCTGGAAACGCCCAGTGTACTGGTGGTCGGAGCACATCACAGGTCTCCGTGCAGCCTGCCTACGTGCTCGCCGCCGGTACACTCGAACTCGAAGGCGCCGGTCATCCAGCACCGCAGAGAGGGAGGAGGCGTATTCTGAGTACCGGGCTGCAACTGTGCTGCTTCAGGGCGCCATCGCCGAAAGCAAAGCCCGGTGCTGGAGCGCGCTCGTGGAGGGGCTAGACCGAGACCCATGGGGGCGCCCGTATAAAATGGTTCTCGGCAAGCTTCGCCCATGGGTGCCTCCATTGACGGAGACGCTGGACCCGACCTTCGTGGATACAGTGGTGGACTGCCTGTTCCCAGGAACCACTGACGAGTCGGGTCCTCCTGCGGAGTCGCCGAATCCCTCGGACTGGTCAGAGGATCAAGTGGTGACGGAAGGCGAGCTAAAAGTGGCTGTTAGGCGCATGGCGAGACGCAACACTGCTCCGGGGCCGGACGGAATCCCAGGTCAGGCGTGGGTCTTGGCGCTGACCGTGCTTGGGGAGAGACTTCGGAGGCTTTTCACCGCCTGCCTCCGCTATGGACGGTTTCCGTCGGAGTGGAGGCAGGCGAGGTTGGTGCTCCTACATAAATGGGGCAAGCCCCGAGACTCTCCGTCAGCGTACAGACCCATCTGTCTGTTAGACGAGGTGGGCAAGCTATTCGAGAGGATAATTTCCTCCCGAATTAGCAGGCATCTAGTGTGCCACGGCCCGGACCTGTCTAAAAACCAGTTCGGCTTTCGGCAGCAGCGTTCGACGGTGGACGCGATCCTCCGAGTTCGGACGCTCTCAGAGCAGGCCATCTCCCAGGGTAGAGTAGTCTTGGCGGTCAGCATTGACATTATCAATGCGTTTAACTCTCTACCCTGGAGAGCGATTATGGAGGGACTGTCTGTACATCAGGTGCCTTCCTATTTACGGAATGTCCTGAAGGCGTACCTGTCGGACAGACGTATCCGCTTTCCAGGCCGCTATGGGAGCGTTCGCGGGAGGAACGTCATGCGCGGAGTACCGCAGGGCTCGGTACTGGGGCCACTGCTGTGGAATGTCGCTTACGACGCGGTGCTAAGGACGGTGCTCCCACACGGAGTGAGCATCGTCTGCTACGCCGACGACACCCTCATCCTCACGGAAGGGGAGTGTTTCGTCACAACAGCACGGCTAGCAGAGCTCGGGGTGGCACGCGTCATAGCGAATATCCGCAGATTGGGCCTCGAGATAGCGTCCCAGAAAACAGAGGCGATATGGTTCCATGGGCCGAGAGTCATGCCAGCTGAGACCTCAGTGCGTGTCGGTGAGGCGGAAGTCCGGATAGGCAGGTACATGAAGTACCTGGGCCTAACACTGGACGGCCGCTGGCGCTTCGATGAGCACTTTGACCGTCTCGTCCCCCGAATTCATAAGGTAGCGGGTGCAATGCACAGACTGCTACCTAATCTCGGGGGACCCAGGGAGGAAGTCCGCCGCTTGTACGCAGGCGTGGTTCGCTCGATTGCGCTCTACGGGGCGCCGGTATGGTCGGACAGGTTGTCGACCAGCCAGCGCCGGGCGCGGAAACTTAATTCTGCGCAACGTATGATCGCAATTCGAGTAGCCCGCGGGTATCGTACGATATCGTACGAGGCGGCGATGATCCTGGGGCGTTTACCGCCCCTGGACATCCTGGCGGATTTGGACGCAAGGGTCTTCCATAAGATCCGCGTCCTCCGTCAGGGGACTGAACCCCTCGACTTAGGGACGGTCGAAGCGCTCCGGAGGAGAGCGAAATGGCGCGCTCTGAGGTGCTGGCGTGATCGACTTCAGAAGCCACAGAACCTGCGCCAACGGGTGGTTGACGCTATCTTACCGAGCTTTAGGGCATGGCTGCGGAGCAAGGGTCGAGTGACCTACCGTCTGACTCAGATACTCACCGGACATGGTTGTTTCGGTGAGTATCTGAACAGGATTCGGAGGGAAGAGACGGCTCAATGTCACCACTGTGGGCACGACGAGGATACTGCCCAGCACACGCTCGAGCATTGCCCAGCATGGGAGTCCGAGCGGCGGATCCTCGTCGAAAAAGTCGGTGAAAACCTCACTCCTGCGGCTATCGTCGGGGCGATGGTTCAGCGCAGAGAGGCCTGGGACGGCATGATCACCTTCTGCGAAGACGTTATGTCCGCAAAGGAAGACGCCGAACGTGCCAGAGAGCGCGCTGAACCCTCTCGGAGGAGGAGTCGCCGCGGGCGTAGATAACGACCCCCGGCGCGGTATCCCTGTAGCACCGGGATCAGAATAGGGCTACGGTATCCCCTGCCTGTCGTAAGAGGCGACTTAAAGGGGGCTTTCGGGGTTGCGGGCGGCCAGAGTGGGAGCTCGAACCGTCCGTT
>DWPW01000068.1:0-15769 GCA_018252015.1 Astraptes brevicauda
CCTGACAATAAGGTGCCAGCGTCATACATGGTTTATAACCGTAACAGTGCTTAACATTGTGGTTATTAGGCAGAAAGACATGTGGCGTTGATGTCATAATCTCTATTCACAAAGGATTCTACCACCGCCTCTAAGCATACTGAGACTCAACGTGTAAGCAGTTTTAGACATTGATCGAATTCCTGTTCCTGTTGTATAAATAACACACGAATATATTAAAATTACGACGGTATAAAATAATTGCATTTGAGGAATCATTATAATTTTTCAGCAATAACAAGTGAATGATCAGTAGAAATAAAGATTAGTGTATAATGTTATTCAATAGATAGTTACAAGGAAAGAAACACCATAACAACCATTTTTGCAACCAAGAAAAGCAAATATAAGAATGTGTAGAATTGCTAGTCTGAATAGTAGGAGAGTATTATTCGGATTCACATTTGACCACAAACCACAGCCCCAAGAACTAGATACACAAAAGTAGTACATTTTTTTATACAAACAAACTGACATGTATAGTTGTCGCCAAGGAGAACATACATAGGATGAGAAGGCTCACGATTCCCCATTTTTTTTGTTAACAGACCATGATGATCTTACCTAGCCTAATATAAAAAATATGGATTTCGCAAGTCACAAGTAAATCTATTACATCTATTACAAATAAATAAAATTAAAAGGTCTGTATGTAATATTAAAATAATATTTTTTTAATAAATGTATATAAAAGTATACATGGTACCTATAATAAAAATACAAGTAAAAAATTTGTCTGCCTGTCTGTCTATTTGGCTGAAGTAAATTTCTAAACCGCTGGACCAATTTTGGCGGGACTTTCACTGGGAGATAGCTGAAGGTCTAAGACGTAACTTAAGCGTAACTCAAATTTTTGAAAAAAGCAATAGCGCGCGCTCCACGCGCATTCCCCGCCGTCGCGAGCGGAAATGTCAGTTGCTATCAGGCAGATATTAATGTATGCCTTTTTGCTTCTTTAGCGCGGGTAAAACCGCGGGGATCAGCTAGTTATGTATAAATGATGATGATATTATAATACATTTATATGTATTATAATATCATCATGTTATCCTCTGAAATATATGCTACAATGCTACAGTAACTGAAACCTTTACAAAACAGCATGACATGCCAAGTGTGTTAAGTGTTAGTGAAGCGTAATAAAACTTACTTGACGTACAGCGCTTTCAGCGTCATCACCTTCTACTTCCTCCTCCTCCACACCACCCTCGACTTCCTGCTCCTCCTCCATGTCCTCATCATCCTCTTCACCTTCCTACATTAACAACGATTTCTCAATTAAGGTTTGGACTGCTCATGATTTCAGCTATATACATATCAATTCATTGAACTTTGTACAACTGTATTTTGCATTCATAACTCACATTATATATTTATCAACCTCATATTTATCAAAACTGTATGTTTCTTAATAGTTTCTCATAATAGGGGGGACGAATAAGTGTGGTCCGGCAGTGGAAGTACAGCCGCCAAACCTGTTTCTAGTGTTCTATCGAGCCTTTATTTTATACTGTGAAGCAGTTCTTGGGTTTTCATCGAAATCTTTGGATGCCGGCTAACTTATACGTGAGGCATTTTTCTGAGGTTTGGTTCTTCAATCATATACAAAGAAAATAATGAAGATTATTTTGTCTGAAATATGCATGGACATACAAATTAATAATTCATCGATTCCTTAATGAGGTCGATCATTGCGACTTTTAGCAGCGATTCAATTGCGATATAATCTCAAAAAATCCTTGATACGTTCGCTAATCGCTAGACGGTGGCATTATCCCCCGCTTAACACGATGTCTCCCGAAAGAGTCACGCTTATTATTAGGTGCGTTGACGACACGGCTCACGGCAACATTGAATGCTGCAACATAGCCGTGGGCAAGCTGCCTCACTATTGGCATGGTTTTTGACGAATAAAGTTTAACACAGCGCGGGAAGAGACTAACCCGGTACATGGTGCCAGAACAGCGCTCGTCATCTTCCTCAGAGTCGACCACGATGACGCCCTCGTCGTCTTGGTCGCAACGTGACGACGTCGGGACCTGGTACTCCACCTCCACCGATCTTTCGAAGCCCTGCTTTAATGACAAAAGCTATTATGCCTAATGGATTTGGTAAGGATGTTGTTATTTGTATACCTATATTGCTAATCTTTTACTGAGATATAAAATGAAGGGGATTAATGATCACAGAACCCCTTTTTATTTAGTCGCCAACATATTTCCTAAATGATTTTAATAACGTTACTGTATATTTAATTCATTGATATATGCATATTGCAGTTGATACTCAGTATCATAGGTCAAAACACTCTTCATATTATAATTTTTGAAAAGCATGTACCTGCACACGAGTTCTCTTCGCCGTGACGGGTCGCGGTTGCAGCCGACGTTTGTTCGGACGGGATTCGGGCGGTGCGTGCGACGTGCTCACTCCCGGCGCGGTGTGCGACGTGCTCACTCCGGGCGCCGCGTTGGACGTGCTCACCCCGGGCGCCACGTTCGATGTGCTCACTCCGGGCGCGGCGTGCGAGGTGCTCACCCCGGGAGCCGCGTTCGACGTGCTCACCCCGGGCGCGGCGTGCGACGTGCTCACCCCGGGAGTCGTGTGCGAAGTGCTTACGCCACTAGATGCTTGTACGATTGCCGCGGAAGCTGATGTTGGAGCTGAGCTCACTGCGCCTGCGTTCATTTGAATATTGCACTTTTTCATATAGCTAATTACTCCACAACAATATGCTATTTAACAATAACTATATTATGTTTTAACTTACGTTTCAATCGATATATAACATTTTAATTAGGTTCTAATTTTATTACGTAGAATACTTAGCGAATAGTAATTCGATAATCAATTTCGAAATCGATATTCTGTTTGTTACATTATAGTTTGGCGATCTTTACCAAATACTGACACAGAACCAATAACTTTACGACTAACTTGTTTTGGTGTTGATTTTACGTGACGTTTTGGTGAGTATCGAGCGCCCAAAAGGAATTGCTACACACAAACGTGTGTGTAGCATTCGGTCGCTACATTGAGCCTCCGAAAAGCTACTAAATCGTCGTTGTCAAAAGAAGGTACTCTGATAAAGCCTTTATCAGAGTGAGTATGCGGGTGTATACGTACACTGGCCAGTAGCAGAGATCGGCTGCGCAGGCGCAGTGGGCGGCGCGGGGCTGGGCGCGGCGGGCGCGCCGGCCGCGGCGCTCGGCTGCTCGATACGCGGCATCACCATCGCCACAGCCTGCACACGTGGCGTTCGGTCACAAAAATATTGTTCAATTCATGTGTAGAATCTATAACTATTAGTAATAAGCTGCTAAGTTTCCGCCATTTAAATTATCTTTAATAAAAAATAAGTTAATAATGGTTGTGTCTTTCGATATTATATTGTCATGTTGAAAATATTATGCCACAAACATGTGCGGAAATTTATAATTAAAAATATAACGGTCGGTAAAAGATTGTCAACGTAATGACAAAATTGGAAAGATTTATTTCGAAAATGATCATTTTAATAACAATAGTTATTTTAGTAACCACAAGTGAACAAGTTAAAAAATTGGACTTTATTTCACCTACATAAAATTAGAAAAACTATCACTTCCTTCTGTTATTCTTTTAAGCTTTAGTTTAGAACACAAGATTTGCTACGAATCACATGAGACAGGTGATTAGTATGTAAAATAAATTACCTGCTGTGGTGCCTGGGAATGTGAAGAGGACTGGGCACTGCTATCACTAGACGCTGTACTACCCATTCCAGCTTCGCTTGTGTCCATGTCCTATAGTGCATGAAAATGTCCATTAATAAATTATTCCTAATATTGCCTAAAGAACCTAAAATTCATGATTAAATCAGCAGACTCGCAAAAGGCAGGATTCTGTACCGTTAGAAGTTTGCATTTTAATTTAAATTAACTTTAAGATCTAAAAATATAGTAAAGGAGAAGTAAAAGAATCATGTAAATAGTAATGGCAGAACACAATATTAACCGTTTTGGCTCTGTTTATTTATATGTAGATATTGGAAAATAAATTGCCTGTGTGGATTCAGGGGGCGCAGAGGATGCGAGCGCGGTGCGGGGCAGCGGGCGCGAGGACGACGCGGGCATGTACTCCGTGGAATGAGCGTCGTGAGGCGCCGTGGGACCAACCTGCGCCATCGGCCGGATCGACGCGAGCGGGGTCTCGCCCCCGCGACGACTCGCTGTCACACTCTGCTGTGCTAATCCTACAACAGTTTAGTCTACTTTTATAATTACAGGCAACAAGTATGTCAGGCATACATAGGCCGTAGCTGACAACCTAGCAGACGCAGACCTTAGCTGTCTAACGTTTCTGGCACGCTTAATCTCTGTGTATGTAAATGAACTATAAAATGTACTGCAACTTTTTGGTTTACAATTAATATACTGGTGCTATATACCATTATTCTTAGTTTTCTGAAAATAAACTAAAATTACATCCATATTTTGAATAATCTCGTTTGGTAATAGCATTCATAACAAGTTTAAATTAATACATTTTGTCGACTTACCAGCCATTGGTTTGATATTTGCCGTTGGAGGATCTGTTGTTGTCTTCTCGGTAGTGGTTTGTTGCTTCGACGCTGAGGCCTGACTTGCTAATTGTCTCTGAAGCATGTTAACCTTTTGCATTAACGCTTCCACCTCCTTGTTCTTCTCGGCCTGGGCCTCACCACGTTCCTTCTCTAGCCGCGAAAGTCGACCTTCATATTGAGATTTTATAAGTGCCAATCTCACATCTTGTTCATCTCTTGTAGTTTTTTCAATTGTTCCAATTTTATTACGCGACTCGTCCAATTCACGACTCAATGAATTTTTCATCTCAGTTAACTGAACTATTTTGTTTTTAGCTTGTTTAAGCACTTGTTTAGATTTTTCTTCTTTATCTGAACTGGCTGTCTTAATGGATTCGAGTTCTTGTTTCAGTTTTTCATTATTTAACTTCTCACTTTCTAACTGAGCCTGGACTTCTACTAGCTGCTCCTCTATTTTTTTAGTGCTTTCTGCCAAAGCCACTCCGGCAGCCGCGGCTTCTCCTTCAGATTTTTTCTTGTCCTCTTCCATTGTTTTAACTAGTTCCTCATATTGTCCTTTATACTTTTTAGCAATTTTTCTTATCTGCATTTCCTTATTCCTAATATCGTTAAGTGAAGCTTCTTTGTTAACTAGATCTTCTGTTACCCTTGTATTTGATTCAATGGCTGCATTGTACTCCGTTTTTAGGGTTGTTAATTCTTCCATAATACGTGCCATATCATCTTTGAGTGTCTGTAATTCTTCATTTAGTTTTTTATTTTCTTCCATTAGCGTATTTTGCTGTCGTGACAATAGTGTATATTGTTCTTCTAATTTTATTTTCTCAACTTTAATAGCGCTTAACTCCTCATTCGCCTTTTTAAGATTTTCTTTCTCATTTGTCAACATTTTCGCGAGTGTCTCCCTTTCGTTTTGTAAGCGTTTCCAATCTTCAGGACTAGTTTTATTTGCACGTTCTACTAACGCATTAACTCTTGTTCTCCATCTTGCACAGTCAGCTTTCAAAGAATTATTTTCTGATTGCAATGTTTCATTTTTAGAGGTTATGTCCGATATTCTGTCCTGGAGTGGAGCTAACTGTTCTTCCAATGATTTTACAGAAGAAGTTAACTCTTCTACGCGTGCTGATAAAGTGTCGCGTTCTTCTCTCAAAATTCTATTGCTGTCCGTTAAAGCGTTTAATGTTTCCACTTTCCTTAACAGATCCGATTGCTTAGAAACTGTCACAATGCTCACTTCTGACCTTTCTCTTTCAGCCGCTAAAGATAATTTTGCATCGTCAAGTTGCTTCTCCGTTATTTCTAATTGGGACCTAAGACGCATCGTTTCAGCTTGCAAAATATCAAATTTAGCGATTGCTATGTCTTTTTCTTTTCTCAAGAACTTGACAATTTGGAACAGTTGCTCTGAAGACTTCACTTCATCTTCATTGATCGAAATGTTAACATTAGATTCATTGCCAGACTCATTCAAACTTTCAGAATATGATCTAGACGCATGTGATACAGAGAGCTGTGTGCCTAAAGCTTGAATTTGATCATGTAATACAGAGTTCTGATCGTTCAAATCCTTAAGGCGCTGTCCCAACTGCTCGTTTTCGGTAGTGAGAATTTTTTCTCTTTCGATCCAAGATAATTTTTCGGACTCAATTTTTTCTATCGTATTATTTTTCAATGCTACTAATTCATTCAATTGATTTTGAGTTTTCGTTAATTCCTCTTTCACTTGAGTCAGCGTTTGGATATCAGTGGAATGTAAAATCATTTCGTGGGTATATTTTTCTTCAGCATTCTGAACAGCTTCTGATAATTTTGTTATATCTTTACGAACAGTTTCTAGTTCTATTTGAGATTTATCATATTTATCCAATGCATTCTTCAATTCGTCCTTGGCATTCTGCAATTCATTACGTAATGAAGTATTAACATTAGAGTATTCTCCGTTAGCTTGAAGAGATAACTCAGCCTCTAATTCCGAGCACTTATCTTCTAAGCGTTGAATTTTATTAATATAATCTTCAAGGCTCGTTTCTGCCTTCGATTTATAGTCTTCATATTCTTTATGCAGGGTCTTTAATTCTTTCTCTGCGCCTTCAGATATATCACAATACTGTTTTATATGTTCTTTAGCTGTATTAAGTTGTTCTTGAAGAGATTTATTCTCGCCTTCTCTATCAGACAATTTATTTTCAAGCTCTTTGATTTTCTTTATTGTATCAAGAGATCCATCAGTACTAGGAGAGAGTGCAACTTTTAGTTTTCTCACAAGTTCTTCGTTATTTTTCAACTTCTCAGCCAGATTATCTCGTAAATCAGCAATTTCTTTCCGCATTTCATCTGCCGCTTTCTTTTCTTCTTGCATACGAGACTTGGCTGTTTCTGTTTGACGTTCAAGGTGCGATGTTAATTCCCTAAAGCGATCTTGCTCTTCTTGAAGCCGCCTTCGCAAGGCTGAGCACTCTCTTGTTGCCTCATCTAATCTTGATTCAACTTTAGCACTATTTTCAGCTTCCACTCTTTCAAGACTCGCTTTTATTAGTTCCAAATTCTTTAACAATATCGATTGACCTTGTCTTTCACGGTTCAACGACTCTTTTTCAGTTTGTAATCGTAATTCGCAATCCTTAAGCAATTTGTTCTCAAGTTTCAAATTTTCTAATTGAATTTCGGCAGCAGCTAGTTTACTCTGAGCATTTAAAGCTTCATCTCGTAAATGTTGTAAAGAAACTTCATGTTTAGCAATCGTTGCATTATACACTTTATTCTTTTCTTCTAAAGACGCTATTTGTTTTTTGTAAGTTGCTATATTCGTTTGCAAGATTTTAAGACGCTCATTATTATATTCTGAAGTTGATGCACATTTACTATTAGCAGCTGTAAGCTTTGCAATCTCCTGTCTCATATTGTCTATTTGTTCGAATAACATTCTCTCATTTGTAACTTTCTCTTCCTTATAGGTCTTATATTCTTCTTTAAGAAGCTCCATTTGCTTTTCAACTTCTTTATATTTAACTTCAAAATTGGAGACAGGTGGTGTTGGTTTGGGTGACATTTCAGGTGTTTCAACATCAAAGGATTCGCTTTTATCAACGTTAGATTCTAGAGAAGCAGACATTTCATGTTTATTTTTCATGTGATCATGGTATAATTTTTTAAACATATCCCTTTGCCTTATGAGACCATTTACCATTTTTGTTTGTCTATCTTGAGCTTCCGTGAGCTCAGTTACTCTTTGTTTTAAACTTTCTATCTTATTTTGCATGTCTCCACTTTCAAATTGTTCTTTATGACGCTCAAGTTCTTCCTGTTTCTCAGTTAATTCACGAATCATTCGCAAAAGCTTTTGATTGTTGAATTGAAGCTGTTGTATGTCAGCAAATGTTACAAGAGTTTTGGATATTAATCTTGAGGAATCAAGGTCAGAAGTTGTTGTAGTTGATGAAGTTTGTGCGGAATCATGATCACCATTCACAAGTCCACCGCGAGTGTGTTCAATTTCCTTTAGTAAAAAGCATACCTGCCGTCCCAAGTCTGCCAATTCTCCTTTTAATTTAGTATTTTCTCTTGTATAGTGATTCGCAATCTTAGAAGATTCATTGTAATCATCTCTAAGGCGGTTACATTCAATTAAAAGCGAATCAATTTGTTGTGTTAAAGCTGAGTTACTTTCTAGTGCCTCTTCATATTCAGCTTTTTGTTTTTGCAGTTGAGGCGCCTTTTCTTCTAACTCTTGCACTATTGAATTAATTGTTACATTAAGCCCCCTATTTTTTTCCTTCTCCTCACTTAATTCTTCTGTCACTTTTACCAACTGTGAATAAACTTGTGTTAACGACATGCCAGACTTTAGGAGTTTGCTAGCAGTAGCTGCAGATGGAGCAATGTCACTAAGAGCGACGTCGAGATTATGTGTAGCTGCGGCTTTTAATAGATCATTGGAATGTTCTAGTTCACCCTTAAGGGAAGATATGATTTCGTTCTTTTTTTCCATTAGCTCTTCATGATCTAGTTCAGCTTGTTTATATTTTGTTTCAAGTTCCCCATATTTTTCAGTGGCTTCATTTAATAATTTTTGAAGTTCTGCTATTCCCTCAGTAAGTTCAGTAGTTTTTGCTTCAGCATCATCATGCATTACCTTAAACAAATCTGCCAGTTTAGTTTTAGCATCAAGTTCTTTTTTATAATTCTCGACCATTTTATTTTCTATATCTCTTTGTTCCAACAAACGTTGCGCTAAACTTTCAGCATGGTTATTCAGATTTTTCTTTGTTTCATTAAGTTGTGTTATTGTTTCATTTGCAACATTTAATTCCTCAATTTTTTCAGCTAATTGAGTTTCTAGATTCACTGCTCGGCTGGTACTGTTCAAACGTACTGTTTGTAATTCTGAGGTAAGCCTATTCACTTCCTCAGTAAGGCTATTAATTTGTGAATTTAATAAAACTCTCTCTTGATCTATTCTTTTCTCGCGGTACTGAAGCGACAGTTCTTTGCTTTGAATTTCATCATTCAAAGCCAATGCTTCACATTTGGCATCAATAGCAGCACGCAATTGTTGTGACAAGGATGCTTCATTAGCAGTCAATCTCTGAATTTCATCATCACGCCTTTGTAATATACGTGTCAAGTCATTTCTTTCATCAATAGCAGCATCCCTCGAACTCTTCAAGGATATGATTTCATTTTCTAGACGATTTATTCTATCGCGAGCTTTATCCAGTTCAGAATTGAGGGTTCCTGTCTGCTTCTCAAGTTCTGTAATTGTTTCTTCAGCAACCAGTAACTTTTTTGCTGCTTCTTCATATTTAGATGTTAACTCAAGAATTGCAGTTTCCGACGTAGCTATTTTATCACCTGTTAATAAATGCAAAATATTATTTACTTATAAAAACTATAAATAATGTATTAAAAATATATAGTGAGTGATAGTAATATCTTTACAATCTCTGAGTCCATTATAATATGTATCGTGAGTACCCGATACATATTATAATGTATCCATAATATAAGTCTAAAATCCTATAATCTCTGAGTCATATCATTTCCATTACTATAATATTTTTGTTAATTTATTATTTCATGTTTTAAGAAAAATTACCAGTATTCGAAAAAAAGTCATAAAAAATGTAGGGGGTAATCATTTTTTAACCTTTCATTTTTCATGCGAACTTTTTCTAATACAATTACGACGATTATTGCAATAATCAAACTTACTGAAAATAATAACCCACTAAATCAACGTGCCCAACATACCCTAACATACAACAATTTTGATAAAAGTTGACACTCTCCTATACACCTCTATGTAATGTTCTCCTCAGATGTATATAATTGAGCAAAGGTAATAATGTATACTATTACGAGTTACGTTATAACTACTCAACGACACTCAACGCACTCACTCAACGACAAAACGAGGTTATGGTATATCTGGGGGCCTGAGATCTTAATATATCTATATACAGGGTGAACTTTTCAAGTAGGTATGCATTGATGCGTAAATCCGCAACTATAATGAATATACAAAGACTCTTCTTTGATACTGTGTATCAACATTTGAATCATCATTGCTGTAATATTCATTATATGGATTGTAAACCTATACTAACAAGAATTGAATTTAGACTAAAAGTATAATAGCATTTAATACCGTTTTTGTGCTTAAATTTTAACTTGAGAAAAAAATAAGTTTCTAGTCGCTATTCGTTTGCTGTATTTAACTTGTAACAGAAAAACTTGTTTAAAGTGTAAGAGTCGGCTGGGTAACCATAGTCACCTTGGCGGGAGACCAGATTTTTTTTTTCTAGACAACTATCGTCACTCGGGCGGTAGAGTGGGTAAAGAACTGTAGGAAAAATAATAAAATGAGCCTTTTACTTTTGATTGCCATGTAAGATATTCAGAACTTGTACCTTATAACTGACTAGCTGTGCCCTGCAATTTTACACGAGTTTCAAAGTAATATAAATGATACACAGGTGTAATGTACTTACTGATTGATTGTATGTATTACTTCAAAACAAGAAGAAGACACTTCAATTTTATAGATTTTAATAGATCATTCATTTCATTTAATTTCTATAAAAAGTAAATTATCTTTCTAATGTAAAATGTAAATTTCTAATGTATGGAATCAGTAAGGAGAACAGGAGTGACAGCGGGAAGTATGTGTGATGGGATGAGATAGTTAACGTAAATTACAGAAAAGAAAAAAAGTAGTCTCAAATAATAAGTTAACAAGCAGGACACAAAAAAATTTACAAAACTGAAAGAAAAATATGATAACAATAAAAAAAGCGACAAAACAGAGATAAATAAAGTGGAAAAAAAGGTGCAACTGACGAGAGTAACAAGGAAATTCAAGTCTCCGAATAAAGATTCATAACCTGATATTTTAATGATTCAATCAATTCATTGTGAGGTATGGTTATGGGAAGTTTATTACATAAGGAAACAGCAAATGTAGAAGAAGAATTTCTAAAGAAGGATGCAGTATGAGAAGTAGTTTTAGATAGAAATTGATAGAGGAACAGACACAGTGATTGTGGGTACTGGAAGCCATCTTTTAAATAAGAGAGAGTTATTGGGCCAAGCAGCAGGCAGTATAATGCAGAAAGAATATGTAAATTCCGGCGAAGTCGGATTTGAACCACTTGAATTTAGCTCTATAATCAGATATGTCATAATATTTGCGAATGCTAAATATGATTCTTATTTATAAGTTTTGGAGATGTTCAAGTTTATTAAGTTGCTCTTCAGTTCGGTTGAGATAGCAGAAGGCATGGGCATAGTCGAGAATAGGAAAGAGAAGCATTTTATTAACATAATTTTGATTGCAGTTGGAAGAAATTTGTGAAGTTTTCTAAGTGAACTTACCAAGAAAAACTTCTTTCTGTTTACCTCATCAATTTGAGGAGCCCATGATAAATGTTTATAAAACTACATGGTAAACAAGTAACAAGACAAACTATATGGTATGCATGATCCATTAAAACTTATATCAGGTATCAAATTAAAATCTATACTGGATAATAAACGAGTGCTACCTATCATAACGGCTTGAGTTTTGCTCAGATTTACTTTGAGGCCATAAGTATCACTCCAAGTCAAGAAACGAGCAAGATAATCATTCAAAGAATGGATGGTTATTAGGAAGGCTCGCTAATGTGGTCTGCTGGTACATTTGTAGGTCATCTGGGTAAAGGCGATAGAGAGAAGTTAGATTGAGACTGACGGAATTAATAACAAGTGAAAAAAATAAGAGGAGAAATCACATCACCTTGTGCTATGCCAGCAGACGTATTGGATCAAGAAGATAGTGCATCCTGAACCTGAATATGTTGCCCGTTTTTAAATGGTTATCTTAATTTATATACCAGTAGTTAAAACATTGTTATGTCATATACATTTGAAAAATGGCTTATAGAATACAATTGTCACTTTTTAATGATCGGGATTGGTCATTTCTACATTTGTGTGTCTCTATATACAAAGTATGTCTCACATATAGAACATAATTATGTTTGTCTCTTTTTGATGCGTTAATTAGACATGCTGTCCTACTAGCATTTTAACATTATTTGTGTGTTAGTTGTAAAGTAGCATGTACACTGCATGATGAGTGCCACCAAAAATTCTGTTTTAGTAAACATTGTTTTAACACTAACCTAATCTATCTACTTTCCTTTACTAGTATATCAATGGTTATCTACATATTGACTCTGGAAAGTGTAATCGCTGTAAATGAAAAATATGCAAATCTATGCAAGAACCAAAATACATTTTCATTGTTAGAAACAAAATCAGAGCTTTATATCTTTTCGACCTGGAAACATAAGGAATACAAACCTACTGTGTTGTTCTAGTGGTAATAAATATGAAGATTTGATTTTATTGA
Source organism: Astraptes brevicauda (assembly GCA_018252015.1). Classification (NCBI taxonomy): domain Eukaryota; kingdom Metazoa; phylum Arthropoda; class Insecta; order Lepidoptera; family Hesperiidae; genus Astraptes; species Astraptes brevicauda. Next base: position 12,501 of record DWPW01000068.1, read on the forward strand.
TTTTATTTCACGCTTGTATAGATTTGCATATTTTTTATCTATAGCAATTACGCTTTCCAATGCGAAGCAAAAACCTTACATTCCTTTTTTCAAATACTTTGTGCCCTAGATGAGTGGGGGTTAGGCATATATTCCAGGTAATGGAGTGCAGGAATATAATATTTATGTATAACAACTACAATAAATATATGAAATTAAACAATACAAAGCATCCATTGTCCATGCCCAAAGTGTGTTATTTCTTGTAAATGCAGCTTATCTATCATCCCTCCAATTAATGTGTTCTAACAGGCAAATAATAAATATAAAAGTTTAATTCTTATTTGGGTGTATCAACTTTAGTTTTTATCTATGGTTGAATTAGGATCATTGCAATGGGTCTGCTAGTACAAATGATTGAGACTGCATGTTTCAGGTGCTATAATATCTAGTTATAAATCAACAAAGTGCAAATCAAACTTACAAACAAGGAGCTCTGTAACTACCAACTTATCCTATAGACCAATATAATATAAGAACACTGGTTATTTGAATATGAACTGTTCATATACTTAGGTAGTTCAACATAAGAAAAGTTACTAATGATTTTAAATCATAAACTTTTGATCAATCAAGTGGATAGATTTTAATGATATATAGACTATAAGTTAAGTTAAGACAGGTACTATGAGTGTATCTGCATTCTATTGAATTCCAGTCAGTAGTTTTATGCTAATTTTATAAATGCAGGCAGCGACCGCAAGTTGCATATAATACAGATACAGATGTCATATTTACCAGAAGCTTAATAATTGGGTCTATTTTTACGCTTTGGGTACATAACCCTAAAAAAAGAGTGATACTAATTAATTGCCTAGTAGTCCACTACTAAATCCAGGATAGGAACCTCGGAGGTAAAATCTCAGGTACCTCGTAAGTTTGCATGTACATATAATAATAAATTATCACTAGCTTTACATAAATATAATAAGAAAACCTGCTTGTCTGTGGACAAAATTTAAAAATAACAGGTCATCTATGTGTAAGGCTTTGCCAATTCGCACTTTACTAGACGGTTGACTGTGGGCTAAATGAGGAGGCATGCCCAGCATTTGGACAGTAATATGTTTAAGGCAGGAAGAAGTATTAGCTAATTTGCGAGCAAGTTCGAAGTTTTGTCTAAAGTGCTTAAACCGTGGGCTAAGCCAGTCACAGGAATTTATTGGGTTAAATCTAGTTAGAGATAAAAATCTAGTTTATTTTTAGGACATTTCTTAATGCCCAAAAATAAAAACATAAGAAAGTACGATTAATTTTCATCTACCGCGTTTTATGGTGACAAGCCTGCAAACATGACGCCTTTGTAGGTCTTGAAGCTTTGATACTTATAATTCAAAATTATAATTTTATTAACAATGAGTACCATATTATAATGACATTATCATTCACATGCTGATTACAAATATATAAAAACAAGAAAGAAGAGGAACAAAAGGCCGGCCACTTACCGAGCTGGGATTTGCCAGTCTCATGCAAGGCTTTAGAAGTCAAGTATTCCTCAAATTTTTGGTCAATATAAGTGTTGATTTTATCAGCAACTTCATTTGGTAAGTTGCCAATTTCTGTTTCTGATAATACATTTTTAAGATGATTTTTATTGCCGGCATCTGCAGTTTCTGCACTCGCGGCTTCCATCTTTGTCACAAATAAAAATGGAAGCCCAGTGGTTCATAGACTATAAATTATTTTTGTTTGCTCATGTACTATACAGATAATAAGTTAGACTTTTGACAACCGATATTGTATTATACCTCTGCGGACAGGTGCTTTGAACCGTTTTAGCCTTATTTTTAACAAATTTAATGGAGGACTAATGGAGGTTTTCACGGAAACCCGGGAAATAGCAATGTCTTAGCATCAGATTATTTTTAAATTAAAATTGTGTAGGGTCATGTTTTTTGTATGTAAAAATGGTGGAATTCGCATGTGTATGTAAGAAAAAAAACGCAGTAAATGCAATGAAACGTGACTTTGCGTGTTCCCTTCAGTAAATATTTTTTTTATTTTTTTACTTTGTAATCTACTACTTTACTGGAACCATCTCATTATCTTACATATTAAATCATAATCGTCATCCTAATTATTATAAATGTGAACGTGAGTTTGTTTGTTTATTTGTATGTAACGCCTTCACGTGTAACTACCCAACCGAACACTATAAAATTATGCATACACATTGCCAGAGGTCCAGAAAAGGACATAGAATACTTTTAATCCCAAAATAAGATACCATTCCCGAGGGATATAAAAATAACTGTTATACCTACGGCTTCTTGACATGAATTAATTTCATTTGCATTGTGTCTGAAGTATACAACACTAACTAGTGTATTATTTTTATAAATGCGTTTGTGTAACATATAACAGCGCGAGCAAAGCCGCGGGTAAAAACTAGTCTTCAATATATGTATACTAATTAGGAAATAAGATATAAATCAGTGAATATTGGTAAGTAAAACATTAAGGACAAATTTTATAAAAGGATTACCACACTATCGAGTTTATCAGTGAACGAATGTTGTTGTTGTGATCTATTATACTGGCGGATGATTAATTATCAAATTTTGACTGACACATAATTAAAATTTCAAAATTGGATGATATGTAAAATGTAAACAACAACATGCTTAAAATTACAATTCACATGTATGGAAAGCTGTATATTTGAAATAACCTATGATAATACCATATTGTAGGTGTGTTTAAAAAAACAAATGTGTCATATTTTGTTGGAGAAATGGATTCGATCGAGGAGGAGCAATGTTTACATCAATGTGAAAGCTATATTCAAAGCCATAATGTTCAATTGTTATTAAAAGATTGCATCGTCCAACTTTGTTTAAATAAACCTGAAAATCCCGTTATATTTCTACGGCAATATTTTCAGAAATTGGAACGAGTAAGTTGAGCTAATGGTTGTCAAAAATTATGTCGAAACTATGATCATGGACGTCCTATAAAACTATATTTTTTGGTTTTCAATGTCCACGATAAAAATAATACATGCGAGGTTCTGAAGTAGACATAGTATCTAATCCAGCTACACTTTTCTTGAGACAGACCAGAATAGAATCAGGAATCGGCATTCTTGCGGAGTGATCTGTATATTTATGGCATACGCTATAAATATTGTGTTAAAACTATTTTTAATAACTACGTAATTTTAAATGACCATCAGACTCGCTATCGTTTTGCGGAGAATCCTCATCTGCCCTGAATTATTTTGAAAT
>DWPW01000069.1:0-15660 GCA_018252015.1 Astraptes brevicauda
GGGTTCCAGGTTCGATCCCCGCCCAAACAGATATATGAAAGATGAATTTAGATATTTGTTCTGGGTCCGAGTGCGTATTCGTCTTTGTTTTCATGGGGCCCACAACACAAGAGAAAATCCTAGTGTTGGGCTACGAGTATACAAAGCGTTATTATTATTATTGCTATTGTTGGTTTTAGGGTACCGTAGTGAATTTGACATACATGCATTGCTTAATTACCTCACAAATCTGGTAGCAAGACAGTTCAGGGGTTCATTTTCACCAAAAATATGCGAGGTAGCTAAGCTATGAACGTGTAGCAACTAATAGAATATCTTGATTTTAAATGAAATTTGGATTAATCAAAATGATGTAATCTTATTAATGGACTTGACATACATCCATAGCTTAGCTACTACGCCCTTCTCTACTGGAAAAGTATCGCTACGGGATGGTGTAGCTATATATATATAGTTAATATATAATATATATATATTTCATAGGTGGGCAATGAAAATGATATCATTTTCATAGTCCACCTGACTCGTTTAGTTTAACTTTGCTGCTTTGCTTTTGCTTTAAAAGGCACCCTTATATTTGATAACCTTGGATTCTTTAGTGCAGACACAATGTATGAAACCAGTGGTTCCTAGATCAAGGATAACGTAACAAACAAAACGGTAACAAGTTACTAATTTGGTAGGTACTTGTGTAATTGTTGTCATTCATGTTTCACACTAAAATTATATGAATTTTATAGCTGGTACAGCTTTTTAACCATTCATGTGTATATGAAATCTGTTGCAGCTCGCGCCAAACTTCTAGTCCGTTCGGAAGTTGTCTCACTTCGTTGTTGCGCAGGGGTGCAGTCGAACACAAGCGTATACCCCGTAACAACAGTAACGCATACGTCTATGCGTGAGCGAGACCGTTGCAAGGACAAGAGCAGTGGGCGTGTCCTGTCTTCCCGCGCTACCTTCGTCCCGCTAATACCCATAATTTGCTGTTGGGACGCGACTTCCTTCATATTCAGAATGCACTAAAAGTTAGGCGCGGACTATACTAAATATTAATTATTAAAATGTGAAGATTTTGTAATGACAAAGGCATGTAGAATTTTTGTATGGTACCTGGCATACCTAAAAACTCAATCATTTTGTGCGGCTCGTGACTAAACATGTGTCAATCGATAACCTAAGTAATTACATTCAAAAAATTATCGGTGAAGAAATGTTGCAGTTTGAAAAATATAATATGCTCTTTAGAGCCCGCCGTTACTCTAGCACACTTTATACATCCATATTTACAAGATTTAGACACGTACGGAAGTGTAATAGTTTACAATAGACTGAGATCACAAAAAGTAATATCTAAGGTTTAAATAGATGTTTGTGATGCCTGTGCAAGAGTATTTTTATTGTACATTTTTTAAATGCCTGTAATTGAACGAAAGAAAATCCCTAAGGGTAGGCAATGGACTTGTTGATTAGATGTAAGCTACATAGCCGCTGACCCATATGAATTACAAGAGAATTTATTGTACCAAGAACTCCAACTACTAACTTATTAATAAATCCGATAAGTATCCGCGTTTAAAATAATCAGTAAGCTTTACCGTTCGTCTGTCCGAATTAAAGACATACATTATGTGTAACGGGTACTCACGATACGTATCGTGAGTACCCGTTACACATTATAATGTATCAATTCCGCGATAATATAAGTCAAAAATCATATATTCAAGACATCTAGACAAGACCGATCCAAATGCAAAGAGGGTTACGACAAGGGTATATTTTATCACCAAAACTATTCACGAGTGATTGACAAATATAGTCCGGTCTTAATGGTAGCTTCGAACCTGTAAGGCTTGGGAAACCAAGGTAATCATCAATTCGCATGTCATTCCAAGTTCAATTGTATTGATGATGGCATGACTTTTAAAGTTGTTCAAACATACATATGCCTCTGGTAGGATTAGGAGATAAAATTCGAAAATCGGGCTCAGTGGCGTGCCTTAGGAGAAACCTATGTCAAGAAACTTACTAAATCTTGTATGTAAGGAAGGTTATATTATATTGTATTTAGCGTTCATGTCTGCGAAGCTAAATGACTGAAGGTATTTTTCAAATTTAAAAGAAGCTATAAATTATTTATTGATGTCCTGTAATTACATTACATTTTCTTGACGTAACGTTATTAGCTGGTTTGTTTGGACATTATAACGCGTTGCGGAATTATATTCATCTGCAGCAACAATAAATGCGATAAATTTGGAATAAAAAAAACAAATATGTATTCCTTAATCAACAAATATTGGGATCAGTTTCTGTGGCAGTTTTCATAAGTTCTATTCAGTTAATGTTAGAGACTTTTTCCAGACTAGTTGAAAGTAATTTTACGTAAGTGTGTGCATATGGAAAACACATCTCCGATCCGCAAAGAAAATACTTCAAATGAATTTCATATCACCAGCCTCTAATATAGGGTTGACTGTTAATCGTAGATAGTTCAAGTTCCCAGGGATCATAAGAATCTGTGATGTATTCAATAGTTGCTGTTACATTAAAGACATACATTTATATATACTCATTCACTCGATCACTAAAATTAAAAGATAAAAAATTTAAACAACATTAAATTTTCTATTTACCAAAATATATAAAATCAAAGGATGACACAATATGAGTTAACAAAAAATACTGCTCGTAATTATAAATGCCATTGTAATATTATCTGTTATATAGAACTAACAGCGGCCGAGACAATAATTTACATCTATCTACTATCATACAGGACACTTTTTTCCCTAATAACAATGAGCATGACTAAATATTATGTTTCATTCATTCTCTACATATGAATATGGTTCAAGCTAAACATGAGTTCATAAGTTCGTTTATATTAGAACAGATAATATTCATTTGTTAATACTAATCTTAAATGTAATCGGTAGGTAGATTTGCTTTAAGGCAACTATTGGTTGAGGTCAAAAAAACTTGTGTATCCAGTCAGTGCAGATAGGAAGACATATGATGGCCATTAGGAATAGCTAACAGTTCTTCCACCAAGCTGAGTTAGTACAGAATGCTCGGGGTGGCTTCTGCCCAACCATAAAGAATATAATATCTGGTTTGTAACCAAGAGCTCTTGTGAGTCAAGATAAAATTAGGAACTAAAAATATGGCTGTATTTTTTCATCTTCACTTTACTTTGAAAAATATTGAAAGGGCACGTTTGCACCACCAGATTGCCCGCCTCCAATGAGCGTTAAAGTCCTTTAGCCAATAATGTTCGCACTATGACTTCCGTTAGTAATTTGTAGCATTTCGTTTGCCGGCTCATATAGGCAGCGGGTAGGTTAAAAAACAAGGATACGTATAAAACAGTTGAGTCGGCGCCGATACACTCATATGATTTACTGATGGCAGTTAATTTAAGTGCTACTAGTTCTTTTGTAATTTGTTAGCACTCAGTAGTTCATTTACAATAGCCGTGGAGTCAATGACTCATTGATGGTATAGACAAAGTCTGCAATATGCAAGTCAAATCTTCCAGCCGACGGTAGCATATAAACCATTTACCTAGTTTGCGAGCATGCCCTCACATTTTATATTGAGCTGATAGTAAAAACGTATATAATGCAAAAATACCAATAGTGTGTAGTCAGGTTACATACTTTTTATTTGTAGAAGGTCAAATAGATGAAGTATGTATGTATATTTTAACAAGATAGTAATGCGGTTTTATCTTAAATTGTATACATTAACTATACAATATTCAAGCTACATAAAGATTAAAGATCCTGGTTTGAGTTATTTCTTAATTGCACAACACAATATGTATTGAGTAGGTATCATTAAATATCAGTCACTATAATTTTCTCGAGTAAAAGCCTATTAATAAAGATAAAATTACTATACTTTGACCTTTTTCGCGGGTCTAAGCGCGTAATTGAGTGTAACTTGCCGCTTGGTCGCAGTCCGACGAGGTTGTCTGCGTCCATTCCATTCTGCCTCCACCTTTTGGGCTAGTTCAAAGTCACTTTTCTCTTGTTCAATTATCTTCTCAATTCTAAGCTGTTCGCGCAAGATATTCTTAACATCACAATTATCCAGAGGACTAGACAAATTTTTTACAACTAAATTAACCTTATTATTGTTAATTGATTCTTCTAATAATGGTGAACCACACGTTTCCTTTTTGGCATTGAGTTTTTTGGAATCACTTCTTAAATATGGCTTTCGTTCAGAGGAAACTTTACGATTATTATTCTTTTTCTTGGGTGTTACCTCATTTTCTTCCTTAGCTATGCTACCCATTGATCTGGTGCGTCGCAAGGTGGTCTCCGTGTTAATTTCAGTTATGCCAACAACTCTTATATTCTGCTTATTTCTATTGCAGTTATTCTTTTTTCCTGGCGACGTCAATGCAGCAATAGGGCTAGACTTTTTTATTTTCGATCTTGTAATACATTTGACTGAACTTTCCTGTAATTTTATAATATTTGTAGTTTTCAAAATGTAATTGAAAATGTAATTGACTATCGTAGTTCCGAGAAATAAAGAGGATCAATTCACATTTCTATGATTTGCATAGCAGCTTAATATACTTACTTTATTTGCCCTTAATATACTGAGTGCTATAACAAATGCAGAGGGCAACTTTTGTGCTAGAGACAGATTGCGGAGTTGACATAAGCTTTCTATATACTGCTCTCGACTCGGTGGTGCTTCTTTTTCAGGACTTTGTTTTTCTTTATCTATTCTTATCCCTGGCACCCTCAGAGGCAGAGTTTTGCCAGTATTGAAACTAAAATAGAGAAAACAAAATTTAAATATAGTTTTTTCATATTATGGAAGTAGCCACCCTGATGGTAAATGGTCACTGCCACCCATGGACATTTGTAATCAACCCCAGATAAGATCATGCTTAACACTGCTGTTATAAGAAAGAAATTGGTGAGGCCAAAGTTCAACCACAAAGGATTTTATCACTTTTAAAATTTACTTTTATTTCATGGGATGTTCATATTACTTTTATTGACACATTTACATAATAAATAATGTTTCGAGGTCAACAAATAAATAGTTTCCGACCCAAGTTAAGCTTTCAACCACCTTTGGCATGACCTTTGACTTCATGTAAGTTATTAACTAACCTGGTAGGAGTTGTTCCTTCTATTGGCTTGAAGTAACATAATTCTTGCCTCATTGAATCAACACTCCCAGTTTCCAAACTCCTATTGTCTGATTCATTAGTCTTATGTTGAAGAATACCAGAACAAGACAATGGAAGGGACACCACTAGTGATTGCATAACATTTTTCGTCTTTACTACATTTCTATCTTCAGTAGTATTTGTTTCCTTATAACTAGCTGCTGCAACTTCCGACTGAAATATAAAATTATGATGAAAACCCTAGAATTTACTGACTGCAATTCATAGACATTATTAATATATTTACAGTAGAAAATGTGTACTGAAAAGACTGACATGCTTTATTAAATATTGAATACATCAGAGAGGCTGTGCTCTCCTCTCCGTTGAATGTAAAAACATATTTTTCCAACTTTTTTTGCATATTTAGGAGTTATTTAAAAGACAGACAACACACAAATACAAATTTGTGATCATACAGGTACCATTCTTATTGCTTACCTTAGTCTTAATGCTCTTTCCATTTTCTTTATTCCAAATCCCAGTTCCACTCTTAATTCTTTTGTCTAGAAAATTTTTAAGTAATTTTCCATAAGTGGGAGTAATTTCAGGTGAATGCCGATTGTTAAATTTGGCTAAAACTACTTTAGAAGAAGCTGAACTGTCAGAACTGGTCGTATTGTCATCAATTGCAATTGGACTCCTAAAAAGAAGAGACAATGATGATTATTTAGCACATTTTATTCATGCATCTTGTTTGTTTTTTAATTTAGGAAAGAAAAGGGAATTCGATTTATAACCCTTATTATAAATATGCTTTGGCCAACTTTGGGGCATGAAGCATTCTAAGAAATAATGTGTACACTGCAGTGGGATACACTAGACATAATCCATGACACTTGACACATTACAATTTTGGCTACTGTCATTATTATAATCATCTATACACCTCTTCCACTTGTCAGCTATAAACCTATAGAAATTAAAACAAATACTTACTCATTAACAGAGGTACGTCTTTTGGTAAGGTAGTCATCTATTTTAGAAATCTTTAATTTCTGTTTTACTGCAGTACTTGGTTTGGGTTGTTCTTTTACAGTTTCTGAGGAAGCAGTGTTCTCCAAGTTCTCCTGTTGGATTTTTAGAGCCAGCATTTCATCATGTTTGATGTGCTCTATGTACTGCTTATGTGCCTCTTCCTCCTCTTGTTGAAGTTTTCTAAAACCGTTACCAATCATAAATGACGCTTACTACACGCTTACTGTACTCATAACCTCACAGTAGGATTTTCTTCTGTGTTGTGGGTGTCATGGACACATAGACGAATACACAAACACTCAGACCCAGAACAGAAATCTAAACTAATCATTCAGTTATCCGTCTGGCCGATCTAACCCGAGACCCACTGCGTGGCAGACCAGTATGGTGCATGCACTTATTATGAAACAGATTATTTGCATGATAAATAATTTTTTTTACTGACCGAAATATGAGACATCCATTTTAGATGTTAGTAGTGGCAACACAGAACACAGCATATCACACATCGGCCTGATAAAGAACTGTGTGTGATGGGCGACAGTAACTTACTATCAGGTGCACTGCAAGCTCACATGGGCTGACAAATGAAATTTGACAGAATGCCTGGTATGATCTGGATGTCTTAATAAAAACAACAAAACAAGTCTTTAGAATTAGTTGCAGGCCTAGAACTAGAACAGTTACAGCAAAGTTACAAGTTACAGTTACAACATAGAACAAAAAGTATTTAATTCAATTGAAACTCACTTAACCAAAATCTCCGTTTCTTCTAAATGTTTCTGTTCAAGTTGCAAGCGTTCAGATCTCAACCTTTTAATTTCAGCTTCATACTCAGATCTTATCTCGCCTGGTCGACTTAGACGAAGCAATGGTTTTTCTGAAAAAATGAAGTAAATAATGAAATTCACATTACATTAAGTACATGTAAATTAAGTGCAAAATGACCCATGTTGTAAAGGGTTGACCTGTAACTTTTTGTCCATCTTTCTACCATTTGAGGTCCACTGCTACATATAGGCCTCCCCTAATGGTTGCCTTTGCCAATAGTCACAAAGCATGGCATGCATGATGGTCATCGCACTGGGTATTATCATACAAGAAGATGTTCCTGCCCTTCTCTTGGATTGAATCCCTTAGTGGCTACCAAAGACCAACATCACAAGGTGCTTCTCAGGAAAATGTCAAGATTAGTATAGCAATAATTTTAATAATGATCCGTGTATAACCTTGGATTTATTAAATTACATCAAAGATGTTCACTTCCAATTATCAATTATGGACCAATGCATTAAGCTCTACTAACAATATTTTAGTTATGGGCCACACTGGCTAAGTTTACCAGACTTCATACAGCTTCCAAACTTTTGATACTATAGTAAAACGAATTGATGTGATAAATAATGTAATTGCAATATGGATTTAACTTATGAATTATGGATATTATTATCTTTTATAATCTAATCTGAAGTTAATAATATATGAATATTATAAACTTCACATTATTATATGCAAGGATTTGTGACCCTTCATATAATTATATATGGACTTTCATTGCTGATTAGAAACTATATCAACTTCATACACTCATTATTTGCAATATATTTTTTAAATATATTTTCATTTAGGGATATATAATTTAGGGATTAAGTTTACTTATGTGTAGGTGCACTTAAAGTACTTGCAGATGGTAAAGATCCACTAACCACTAGGTTGTTTGTAAACAACCATATACAACTGTTCTCTGTACAACTTAATAATGTACTATTAAAGTCATTTTAATATAGAAAAAATAATCATAATTTCAAGGCTTTTAGTCAATTTTCATTAGTATTCTAAATATATAATTATAAATCCGTGCATAAATAGAGATTGTATACGTATTTACCTGGAGTCAATGATACGTCTTCTCCCCTTGCCTTTTTTTCAATATCTTCTGCAAATTTGTTTTTGATGTATTTCCACAGCTCAATATTTACTAAACATTTTTGTTTTGATGTTTTTCTTAGCCAGGACCCAATTCTCAATCGACATAATGGGCAACACAAAGCATTATTTTCGATGCTACCAGAAAAACAGCGTTGACAAAAATCGTGATAGCACGGTAGAGTTACGGGTTCGATAAGAATAGACTGACAAATTGAACAAATTACATCACTGAGCTCTAATTTTTCCAATTTTAATAATTTATTTTCATTTTTCGACAGCCGCTTCTTTGACTTGGCCGCCATTTTTGACGTTGTTTTTTCATTTTATTCTATATTCACAGATGTTTTACGTACAAAAATTACCACAGAATATAACAATAAACTCATTGCCAAAACAAAAAATATGATAAATTTCTCAGAATAATTTTAATACTAATTGATAGCAACCAAAACAATTATAAAAGAATTTTGGAAAAAATAAGTTATTTATTATTTTATGCTTTAAATTTTGGCGTAATACAAATTATTTATTTGGTTTTAAATTCAAGTTTTTCACAATAATTTATCTACAAAAATGGGCAAAGACTAAACAGAAACACAAAGCCGCGATTCATTTACCACATTTGGCAACATTATTTCTTGTAATACTTGTACTAAAACAGTGCGCTTTTGGATACTCGCTCTATTTAATTTTTGAAGTTTTAAAAATCCATTTTTTTCAAAGATTTATTTGTAATTTTTTTATATTATATTTTAGATAAATGGTCGCTGTACTTTGTGAATCGTCGTAAAAAGGATTAAGTTTCATGGCTACCAACATTTAGGCAGTAGAAGCCATGTTGATATTTTCTTTCTTTTTTCGTCATGTACCGACTCACATGTAATTGAGAACGAAAAACGATAACACGAGAAACCACGAGAATATGGTGGTTCAGGGAGAATTTTAGACAGTGGTGTTCTTTTTTCCTAATTGCATTGTGGTGAACTCAAATGTTGAAGTGTACATTGTAATTTTACTAACACAAGACAATACCTCTCACGGAAATGTCTTCAATGCATTTTGTGGTTCATCCTTTACCTGGAACAGAGGATCAATTGATAGATAGGTAAGGCTATTATTCAACTTTCCATTGGACTCCATTACGATGATCTAATGAAATCCGACATACATTTTGAACAAAATTCGCTATATGCGAAGACATATTTCATGAAAGCATACCAGATGCCCACGTTTCTTTTCCGTTACAATTATTTTTAATCGAAAAGACCTGACTCATTTTAGTACCATGTTCTTTTCTGGTAAAATATCGAGACCATATTAATGGCGTATTCTCAACATAGCTAAAGAGCGATTAGTTTGCGAACCCCGTTTTCTCATCTGCTCATCGCTCGAATAAAATCAATTTGGATAAAGTAAATACGTTGACCTGTTAGATATTTTCCTCAATCATGTCATATTGTTTGGGAGCATTTTATTTTAGATACCACGTCTAGTGTAAATACACAAAAATAATAATTACCATCGGCGATATATTGGTTAATTTTACAAATATAATTAAAATTTACGTGATTACAATTATGAAATTTCATAAAAAGTGTTGAATAATGTAAAATCATGTACATAATATTTACATACTATTCATCATACAACAAAAGTAATATAGGCATAAATTAATGGGAAATTGTTACAAGCAACTGTAAAATGGGTTAAAATTAGCAAATATTTTTTTAGCTATGTTGAAACTTAAATCTCTAAAATTGTGATAAAATTTACAAATCATGAACCTTCCTTGTAATCTTGACTCCTTATGAACTGTTAGAAGTATAATAGCTATTATTTATCGTAAGGTACATTAAAATTGTTGTGTAAATCGGTAATCTAAATTGTCTTATAATAATTGTTTACTGATTTTGATTTTTGATTTATTATAATATGCTATTGGTGTATTCCAATTAATACTTGCAAGTTAAGCTCAATTAAATCTGGTTGATCTATGGGCTATTATTAAATATGGTTGTGCAAGGGGCATGCCCAATGGAAAGTTTTTATGGATTATACCATGCTTACACGCATTTAAACAGCCAATCTTTGAATTGATCAGAATAGTTTGACATCATAGGAACTACACATTAATTAAGATCCAAATATAAGAACAACAAATAATTGATCTACCCACAATAACATGCACAAAAATGTTTTTAAAAACTAGCTGGGTCAATGTTAATTAGCATTAATGTTAACGGTATACTTAAGCCTCATTAGAGGGTGGTATCCAATTTAAAATGATTGAAGATGAGTAAGTCTGGAGAAATGTTTTTTTGCTAAGAGATTATAAATCTCTTCCGCTTTCACATCTATGGTTTGCAACAATTCCAATTTAGTTGGTAACATTAAACCTTGTATCCTAATTACTATTGTAGCAATGTGCCAGGCTATATTCATGATTTCTGCTAGATAATTATTATTGTGAAATTTTCTTTGTTTAGTCAAAAAAAAATTACATCCATCGATTAGCTTATTCAAGTCAATGATAGGGGGTCCCCTCTATCCCCTAATGAGGGTTGGTTGTGCAGACTTAGAATTTGTTCTGTATGATAAAGACCTACAATGCCTTGAAAAGAGATATCTAAGTTTATATAAAGTTCTACTAGTTAGAAAGAGATACCTAGAAAAGTCAAATGTCATCAAACCTGTCAATATATATATTTCAGTAACATTGGATAGTGTCATCCGGATCCGTACCACTCTCATATTTCTGGAAAAATACTAAGCCTTTAAAATTGCTGCTTTTAGTTCTGATTTTTTATATGATGTACATACATGTATATTTTATTACTGTTTCCAACAAATTGGAACTTTGGACGGTAAAATCATAATAACCATAAGTTTTTTTCTCTCATTAATCACAAAAGATGAAGTTTATTATAAAAAATAACATAAACATAGTAGGTAGTCATGATTTTAAATTTTATATACTTATTAAAAATAAGGCAATGAACACAGGTTTTCAAGACAATATAAATTCCAATAGTGCACAATTCCATTTGTAGATAGGCATTAGAAATGTCAAAAAAACGATCCAATCTTTCTGTGAACTTTGCTATACCCCACCTATATACTAAATAATTAATAAAATAACAAATAAATATAGAGGTACATGAATCGAAAATGTTGTTAACATTCTTTTGATTACAAAATGTCTGCACTGCTTTTGCTTAAAAGTATAAATGCAGTAAATCTTATCTCTTTTATGTTTCTCATTTCTTATTTCTTACCCCTACTATTGTATAGCTAAAAGTTTGTGAGGATGCATGTATGGTTGGATGTTTATTTCTATCTATTACTTCAGAACGGCTGAACAGATTAGTATTTTGGTACAGAGATAGATTATAGTCTATATAACATATATGCTACTTTTATTCTAGAAATTGTATGGTTCCCTTAGGATAGAATTGTTTTTTTTTTTCATTAGTGTCAATACCTTGACATTATCGTTCTGACATAGGAGAAATTGAGAGGTTCAAGAATGACATAGGCCTCTGTTTATTCTAGAAAAATGCAGGGTTCCAAGGGGATAGCATAACATAAGGGATGTATTTTATAAGAACTGTGTACTTTGTTAAAGGAGTTTCATGTTCATATAATGTAGTCTTAATATTCTAAGAGTAATTTAATCTAAAAGGCTTGATTAATTCACATAGTAATGAAAAAAAGTACTAAAAGACTCTAAATAAAAGTATATTAGGCATATATTTTATTATCTTTTGCTCTCTTTGTTTTGAAAGGGTTAGTGTCAGTTGATATGAAGCATCTTTGAAAAAGAAATTGCCACTTTATATTTTGTATAATTGAATTATCTCTAATTAAAAAAATATATTTATTTTTAATCTGATGTATGTCTTTGTTTTCCATGACATCTTCATGGAATGTCTTCGATACGACAATTGGATACAATGTCTTCAAATGTACAAAAATCTATTTTCAAATAGGAGGAATGTGCAAATAAAATTTAATCTCTAACTAATAATTGTTTGTTACAGGCTCAAAGAAGTAGCTGAGCGTTGGAACAGATATGGAACAGGGGCAGGGTCATCAGCTTTGAGCTCGCTGAGAGGAGTCCGAGCTGTAGCTGCTGGCCCGGCCCACATTGCTTGTCTGCTGGAAGATGGCACAATATGCCGTGCTGCTTTCTCCATTATTCCCGACAGATTGGACTTGAGCAAAGCGGATGCTAGTAAAAATGGCGGTAATGGTGGAGGAGGAAGTGGAGGTGGGGGGACAAGTGGTGGGAAACAGAGTGGAAGTGGGGGTGGTTGTGGCTCAAGGCAGCAGCCACGTACAAGGGCTAGAATCATGAGAAATTCAATAAGAGCTGCACCAAGCTCTCAAGGTATGTATGGTATCTTAAAGTAGAATATATTAATAGCTTGAACTAAGTGTAAAGCGTATTCTTCCGCGTATTTATATTGTTTCTATTAATAGAACAGGAAAGACTATTCCTGAAAATATATTTAAATACAGCAATTAATTAATATTTTTTCTGCAGTAAACTATACTGAATATGGAATTTACAAAATATATATATATATATATTAAAGTAGGTCTATGCGTTCTTGTAGGATCTACAAGCCGTGCGACAGGTGTAATAATTGGTGCACCGGGTTCCGGTCGGGTAGTGTCGGCGGTGCCGGCGCCATTCGTTCCTGAAGATCTGGTGACGCAGGCGCAGGTGGTCCTTCAGGGCAAAAGTCGCAGTCTCATTATAAGGGAACTACAGGTGTGATGTTAAACTATGCTCTATATCTATAGTATTTTCTCTCTCTATCACTCTCTCTATAGGTATAGTATTTTCTTGGAATATAATTTAACTTTCATTTAGTTATACATTCTATTGGACTGCTAAATAGTAATTATAATGTTCTAATATCTAGTACCTAGATTATTATATATTTCGGATCTGAATGCAAGAGTTCTTGTCGTCATAGGTCCATGCAAATTATGGGAGAATGTGCAGGGTGCTGAACCTTCATACCACGAGAATTAATTTACTTTCACAGTTCAATTATATATCTAACTTTAAAATTAAATTAATATACCCAGTAATTGTGTATTTTGGTCCATAGCGTACTAATTTGGACGTAAACTTGGCCGTGAACAACTTGTTGTCGCGCGATGACGAAGAGGGCGAGGAGCCGGAGGGCGGCGAGGGCGGGGACGGCTACGTGCCCGAGGACCTCATCTCCCTGCTCGACGGCAACTTCCACGCGACGCAGCAGGACCACCCGGTCATCATTGACGCGGACGCTATGTTCTCCGAGGACATCTTCGGGTACGCGGCTATCAGAAGGTATACCTGTCAAGCTACGCTCCTAAGCCTCTTCTCCTCAATCCATAGTATATCTAGACCTCAACCCAATCTCTAGCACGCTGACAAGCTTACGCAATTTCCGTTTCTGTTCTGTGATTGGGTGTTTTTTTATTTAATTTTTATCAGTTTTTTTCTGTTGAGTAGTTTCGATGTTAGGTATCCTGTATGTAGCCACATCGTTCTCGAAATTTAATAATTGCCACAATACAACAATAATTTAGAAATAAACGAAATAACGAATTCATATTTTACAGAATCTGTCATGTTGTATTTTGATGAAATTATAATTGGAAATGGCATATTTGTAGAGTGCTATGTTTGATGGGGCTACATGCAACAATCTACATACGTTCCGGTATTATAATATCTCCTTTATTTCCTGTAAACTGTAGTCGTAGCGGTGGTGGCGGCAGCAGTGGCGGCGGCCGCGCGGGGGCGAGCCGCGAGAGCAGCAGCTCTACTCAGGAGCGCTCGTCGGAGTTCAGCCGGTGGCGCGACCGGCAGTACTTCGGCCCGCGTCGGTGGCTCGAGTCGGCCCTTCGCGACACGTCCTGGGACAAGGATGGAGGTATCATTATAACGGATAAGTAATACTATACGGAAATGATCGTAACAGTTGACTAACGTTATATTGAATTGATTATTGATCATGTATGGTTTGTCAATAAGTTTAAATTTTTATTTTTATTAGAATATATTTCTGCAATTTATAGTGCCGTAAACTTTTTGTGTACAACTTAATTTTAAGCCAATATCACACACGAGTTTGATATGGGCACACTAGAATAATAACTGAAACCCCTTGTAGTTGAAAATAAAAAGAAGGATTCTGCAATGACGGCGTCTCCGCTCTGGGTGTCCGAGGAGCTGGAGTACTGGGACAGCAACATCCGTTTCACTCACATTGCGGCCACGTACAGCGAGCTGATCGCGATCTCCACGCAGGGCCACTTGCATCAGTGGCGCTGGGCCGATTCGCACCCGTACCAACGCAATGAAGTAAGTGCTTTATATTTATGCAGCAGGTCTAATAAAACGACCGCTTATTATTTTGTCAGTCGGTATAGTTTCTGCACAATTGTTAAAAATAACATTATAGTCACAAATGCCTTATGTTATTTGATTTTCTCAGTCATCGGGCTCGAGCAGCTATCACCCGCGTAGTAACTGGCTAGGCCTGACGCCCGGCGAGCGAATCGTAAACATCAGCGCTGCTGGCATTCGCGTGTCTGTTCTTACCGACAGCGGACGCATTGCGACATTCCTCGATGAGTCTATTGGTGAGTAAATTTGTGATAAAAAATGTGATATAATACAAATTGAATTAAATTAAGTAATAAATCACGATATAGGTTGTTAAATCAATGAAAACTTTATTATTTCCCAACCATCTGTTTAGGATTCATCTTTTTTTTCTTTGTGTGAAATGTATCTTCAATAAATAATACCCGTGGTCTATATTATAGATACATTGTATTAAGTCTCTTTATTAATTATTTTAAGTTGAAGTAAATAATTACAATACTTTTAGCGCATGCTCCTGGTGCAACCCGGTTGGAGCACCCTCTGCAGACATTCACAGAATTTGGAAATGATAAAGCAATATCTCTGCATGTATGCTCACTTTATACTGTGGCAAGGTTGGAGTCGGGAGTACTTTACTGGTGGTATGTAAAATTATTTAAAAAGTAATAATATTTGTGTGTGTTTGTAAACATGAATATGTACTTTTTGCAGACATCCAATTATATAATTAATTTAGTTTTTACAGCAAAAACAATTTTATCGTTTGTGATATTAAAATTATTAAAATATAGTTGTAGGGCACACAATAATTAAATTTAATTAATATATTTATTAATGCCACTGTTATTGTATTATATGACTTTCCAATTTACAATTTGGAACTGTAGATTTAGGCTGATCGATTAACTTATTGAACATAAATACTTGTACCAACTAGAACTGCATTATCATACCCAATCGTTATGGCGCTCTCTGTTGTAGATAATATAGTTTTTCAAACACATCGTCTTGATAAGTGTGTATGTGTAATAGGGGTGTGCTGCCGCTGGGTCAGCGTGCGCGGCTGTGGGAGAAGCACCGCGCGCGCTCGCGTAAGCAGCAGCGCGGCCACTCGTCCGCCGCGCCGCAGGACCTGCAGGCGGGGCAGAGCGTCACCATG
>DWPW01000070.1:0-15600 GCA_018252015.1 Astraptes brevicauda
TGATCATCAAACATCTCACATGATAAATATATTTTTATTAAAACATAACCAGAGAGATTTTTAAATACAAGAGATAATTTAATATTATACTGGTACATTGTGGAGAGTAAGGAGGATAAAAAACAGATAGTAATGCAATATAAATTGTGTCAATAAATAAATTGTACTGTAAATAATAATTAAAATTGAAACGGAATGAGCACTTCTACTTACAAACTACAAAGGTACTGAAAAGTTGCACAGACCGTTCACACAAAGCGCACTCACACCCATTTTAAGTATCCTATCAAATAATTGTACTAAAATAGGCATGCTTACATACAAACTTATTGTTTGTCGATTTGTTAGTAAAATAATACTAAGAACTAGCTAATTTGAACTTCATCTGATACAGATGATCACTTTTTTTTGGAACATTATTTTATTTGAACTTTTTGCTATGAGCAAGTCTAGGATTGCACCGGGGAATTCTATACTAGGATATCCATGAATATTTTTATGTAGTATTTACTTTTACTAGAAACATGAACAGTGCAATGTCATATTTCACTACAGCAGTATTATTGTAACAAACTTCTACAATCAAACCAAAATTTGTCATACAAGACACTAGCGAATTTAGAATAAAAGTCCTAATTTATTCGAATTTACTCGATAAAAACGTGATCAGTTATTTGCAACTACTTTTATGACATCAATTTACTATGGAAATCAAAAAATAGAATACAAATTTTTTAATGTTTTCTTTAAATTCCCGGTGCATTTTAACAATATGATCTCCGATCATAAAAGTAAGTCTGTAGACAATGACATTTGCTACTTAGTCTGACTTTCAAGTAAGTTTTATCATACTGTTCATTCCAATAATATTGATGATGTAGATATGAAAAATAAATGGCTACTAGCACACATACAATATCATGAACAATAACAATATTGACAAATATAATTTGACAACATTAAAAATTGTATCAAACGTAAAATATTATCAATATTTTGTCATAAAAATTGTAATAACATTGACAATATCTCACTATTGTATGTGTGCGAACCTACTTTTTCACGCGCACACACATGCAAAACACTGCAACGTCATTGATATAATGAATCATTTTATAAACGTCAATACTTTTTTTGGATATGTTAGTAATATTTTTATAAAAAGTTCACTTATGCCTTACTATCAAATCAATTATTCAATAATAAAATAGAAAAATTATTGCTTAAAGCAAATTTTCCCCTCCGTGTAAGCTTCCAGTGCAGTTAAATAATCTTGCACACACTCAAACTTATACTAAGTTTCTCCTCATGTCTCATTAAAGTCAAGCGTTAAAATATAATAACATTTAAAGGATACGTCGACAAAAGTGAAACGTAATACTAACTTTGTCGACGTCACAACGCCTAAAAGGTCACAACCTTACGTTATTGTTGTAAGGTAATTGCACAAACGGCTAATCTTTAGCCTTTTATTGTTATGGCAATCCATTCAACTGTCTAAGCGGTTCAAAAATTATGAACCGCCATATCTTCACGCGGTCATCGTGTAAACGCTCCGACTCTACTAACGCCAACTTTATTTCTCGTAAAACGCCAAATTATAGCTTAAAAGCCAAATCCTCACAACCTTTCCCAATCCGAGTCAACCAATAAAATATGCGTTCACTGTAGAACAGGTCAATACAATGGTTGCGACGTAAAGAACCATGCGAAAAAAGTCGTCAACGCAACCGTCGCGTTCCACTTGACAGCAACGACCGTTTCACGTTTTTATTGCATTGCAACAACGCGATCGTTACAGACTCCAAGTAGAACATGCCATGACACTGACACTTGCAGCTGTCAATAATGGCGCGTCAGACGGGCGGCGGTCCACGCACATAGCGGAGTTGTGGCGTGAGCGTTTGCGCGAGGGAGTTCAGCGCGTCGCAACAACGCGGCCGCTCCACAAGCCAGGCGGCCAGCAGTAGCGCCACGAGGCAGAGTTGAATGGGCAGTGAAGAACGTAATACACGCCACAACCATCCACCCCGCGGGCTGTAGTCTGGGTCGCCTGATCCAGTCTTGCTCACCACTGTATGCTCACTGAAAAAATTAAGAAATGACACTTGTATTAAAATACACGAACACATTAAAATCTACTTTTATCAATCCTATCAACTCGCCTAGTAAAACTTATTTTCAATTAGTAATATTAAAGTAGTAAACAAAGAATATGATAGGTGCTTATAATACTTACGTGTCATCTTCGATCTTCAGATCGGGTATGCTCTGTTCCACCAAGGCACGGCATGATTCTTGCAAAGTCTTTACTTCATTTTCTGTTTGTTCCATACGCTAAAACATATTTTATTGTGTTAAAATTTTAATTTCAGCAATAAGTAGGTAATAATATTGATATTAGTTTAATTATTATTTTTAAATTTGGAAGCAGCTAACGATGCAGTCCACGTGATGGTAAGTGGCCACGGCCGCCCATGGACATCTGTAATCAACCTCAGATAAGATCAAAGTCCGACCCAAGGTTGACCACAAATACATTGCTACCACTGAGGACAAAGCTGGAATGATTCTGATAAGTGTGTCTCCTTTAATACACCCTTTAGACCAGAACACATCAGCGTTTAACGCTGCTGTTATTAGACAGAATAAAGTGTAGCGGTAGTGCCGCCGGAGTTGAACCACAAAGGGTTCTATACTATAACCTTTAAATCAAAATCAAAGTATTTATATTCTTCTATATGATTAGCCACTATTAATTAAATTTGTAGATGTAGCTTTTCAAGGTTAAGTTCAGCTTACCTTAGTAATAGCCCGATGAGCAGGCGAGTTGGGCGCCAATGCAGCCTGCAGTCTACGAGCCAGTTCGCGTAACGCGCTGAGGCGACGAGCGCGTCCGCCCGCGCCTTCGCTGTCGCCGTCCGATATACCGGAGTCGGACAACGAGTCGCATGTGGAACTACCCTGGAACGGGAATGGAAGGTTAGTAATAGAAATACACATTTAGGATCACTGGAATATGCAAACTAATTTACTATATACTATTACACGAATAATAGGAAGCACACATTTAGCACGGCAGTACACGAAAACATCTAGTATCTAATACGTTTAAGAATGTAGTAACTATAAAGAAATAACTGAAAAGCTTTTTGCCACTAAAGACACCAATATATATAATGTAGTGTATCTATAATTTTATTTACATATATTGCATGTATTATTATTGCTGTTTTTAGTTTAAACTATATCAGTATTCGCCTACCACGTATATTCGACATCACCCAGGGTAGACTGGTGAAGAATGCCATTAGGCATTAAGTTTAACCTTTGTTACACTAATTTAAGGCGTGTCACTAAAATTAAATATATAATGACTAAGAAATTTAACAGGATATGGAAATTAGTACTATGTGTTGGTATAAATGGAATGCTAGGAAATGTAGTGCTTTAAGGAAAGCGGAATATCACTTGAGAATGGAAAGTGCTACTATTCACAATTGCATATCGCTTAGACGGCCAGTTTACCACTTCAATACTAGGAGTATTTACAAGTAGTATCAAGGTGTGTTTACCTTCTTCTTCTCAACTAGCGATGCTGCCAACTGCTTGATCTGAGCGGCGACCTCACTCTGCTCCCCGAAAGCGGACCCTTTGTCCCGCAAAGCCTGCAACGTCGCCAGATCTCCCCGCAACGCGCCTTGCAACTCCCGTAGAGCACTCTCCCATTCGGCCCACGCACAAACTGCCTTCTCTAATGAGAGGAGCTCGTTTGATGTGCTGGAGGGAGAAATAATTATTTTTTTGATGTTGAGACATAAAAAATAATAAGACATTTTCAAATAACTTCATGATAACTGCTGCAACTCTTAATTTTTTTTTCAATTATTTTAGTTACAATTTATAGTTCTAAGTCTTGTAATTCCGAAAAGAGGTATTAAGAAGAAAAAACAATCATTTAAAATCTCAGATTTTTTATTTAGGAATCCTACTATATTTGAGATAACTTTACTACAATTGATGTTATAGCTAATGTAGATAGACACTTATATTATTTAAAGTTACAAACAGTACACGAGTACCATTTCAATATAATTGTTTGTAACAACAACACCAAAACTGTGCAACAATCATTCAACTAGCGATGTTATCTACTCCAAGTCTCGCTCTCAGTTAATAGGATGTACAATTGTATACTACTGACCATGGTGTGCAATTACTCAGTTAGTCTAGTAGAGCAGCTTTAAGTACCCAATACTTCAAATTACTTCGTGTCACGATAACGTAATGGGCAACAGACTGAGCGAAATTTTTCCGCAAGATTAACGAATCTCTCTAACTTTCTATTATTTTTAATTCATTTTGGTACATTGTTATTATTTCATTCCTATATATATTTTTATGACAAAGAAAATAGAATTTGAAAGTTTTATAATCCTTTAATATTTTAGCGCACCTTTATCATTTTTATACCTAAATTTACTTCTTGATATATTTTTCAAAAACTTAACATATTTATGGCAATACTCGTTCATTTTATATACTAAATCACCATTGGTACCAATAGAAATACAGAAAAATTACTTATTCATCAAAATCATACAGCAATTTAGTTGATTTATTATTTTAATCATCATACTATCAAACAATCAGTGATCTACTGGGTATAGGTAGTAGAATATGGTTCGAATATCTTAAAATTAAACGATTCTGATTGAACTTAACGTCTACGGTTGTTATTAAAATCTACTCTAAATAAAAATAATTATTTTTATAAATCTTTTAAATAAAAGTAACAAGACTTAGCTACTTTGACCCAAACATATTTAAAATTCGAATAGCAATATCATTTCTTACTAACCGTTGATGTGCGTCGTCCCAGGCGGCGAGCAACGTAGAGAGGTCGCCACTGAGCCCGCCGTCATCCGACTCCATTTCGCCGAGCGCACGACGCACCGACACCGTGAGTTTTAGCATCGACACCTTGCATTCTAGCAGACGGGATAGACGCTCCTGAAACAATCATGGGGATATTTTAATATATTTATTAACCATTTTATTGTTATAGTTATATGGTTTCTTTTTAAGTTTCAGCAACAAATGCTGAGGCAGAGTGATTAAAAATATTGGTTCAGAAGGTCAAAGTGGAAGAACTATATTATGGCTTTAAAAAACTGATGGGTGAGTTATGTTTAGGTATTGGGCCATTGGATACAAATGTCGTATACTTTATTAATAGGGCACCAAATATTATTGTTGAGTAAAATTTGATAACAGGTACACGTTATTCACAAACGCGATAAATGTGGGCACAAATATGTAAATTGTAGTTATTGCCATTCCATGCAAGCCTTAGTAATTGTTTAAACTATGTATCCTAATTGCAGTGTCTACTGTTAACCAGCTTGACCATTAAATATGACCCTGTTCACTTCAACATTATTAAACTTAAAATGTCATTCTAATTATGTAATTATCTTATCTTACCTTGAGTTCTTCAATGCGTCTATGCAACTGTGCCCTCGTATGCGGCTGGGGAGCAGAGTCCCCAGGCTCACATATGTCGTCGAGTGTGGCGCGGAGTGCTGCCATCTCGCGGCGCAAACGTCGAGCGCCGCCGCGACGTATCGCCGCCGCGCGTAACGCCGACCATCGCGCGGACACCGCTAGTGTGGGAAAGGCTTTATATTAGATATTTATATATGTAATGACAGATAATAATACGCGCACTTTAATCATTTTAACCACGAATGTGTTTATTGTACCCCGTATTGAAATACCTAAATATATTGCGAATAATAAAAATATTATAAGGTATAGGAAGAGGTTTACAAATTTTACAAAATCATGACACTTATTGAACTTAACAATTGAATTTGAACAGTGTGTCTTCTAACAATTTCTGTTGTCATCATTTTGTTGAATTTAATAACAATTATTTTAAAAAAGTCACCAGTTACTACGTTCGTGGTCAAAACAACCTGAGCACATTAATTTAAAATGAATTACAATTTAATATTTGTTGACAAAGGTAGGGCAAGAAATGTATCCTTTCCCGGAGAAGGGAGTAACTTGATGACAAATACAAATAGTGCAGAACCGAGGACACATATCTGCATACATCGAGTATTAGGTAGAGTAGTCTATTACACGCAATGAGCCATGACTCGTCTAAAAGTAACTTTGAACCCTGGCAGCAAACCAACGCCGAAGTATACTGATGTACATTAACCCACTAACATACACTGCATTCGCCCCACATACTATGTAATGCCAGACGCATCAGTTGCATGTAAACAAGTTTATTTTTAAACGAAACGGAATACCACCTTGAACAATGGGCCAGTGTACACTTTGAAGTAACTTACGTGCCTGACAGAGTGCGTGCATAATATTCTTAAATAATGTATGCCATTTCCTACTTGCAGCCACAATGGGGTGTGACGTATATTCACGTTCTATGAGAGAGCTGTCTCCAGTAAAAGAACCATAATGGCTTTATAATAATGTAAAACATATTTCAATTTCATATTTCAATGCATGGGTTATTGACCCATTACGGCAGTTTTGGTATTTTATTATTTTTATTTTATATAATATACTACAAATCTATACATTTATTTATAGTACGGGTGGCAACCCTATACAAACAGCGTAGTCGTAAATTACAACAACTTCCCCATTTGGTATAACATTGAATCGATGTTATTCGAATCGAATATTACAACATTACAAGACATCAGAAAGCGATGTGGGCAATAAAAAAGAAAGTGGTCATTTGTGCCTTACGTCAGTTGAAAATAACTTGCTTTGTAACATAAAAGTCGTTCTATACGAGAGAAAACATTATATGTATGTATTCAAGGAAATGGCAAAGGAAGAAATCACTACGTCGATGACAGGAAGCCAACCATCAGAACTTATTCCTAGCGGAATATATTCAACGTTCAGTACATTTTCTTGGACGGCTATTTCATATTTAGTCTAATATTTTTTCCACAAGTGCTCGTGAAGTCATAAGAAACAATAGTATGTACTGTTTTATGTAATAGGGAATATGGATGATATTTTGTGGTTTTTCATCGTTTATTTACGTAACTATAATACAGTTAAATAACTCATTCACAAAAACGTATAGTTTACTTGAAATTATATATTAAAATTGTACGAATACTTTTATTTACTATTGATTAAACTCACAGAAAGACAATATTACGTAAAAAGATAAAAGTTCGCTCTAAAATTTGGAGAAAATGTCGGAAGTTGGTAACACTTCTGTGAATCGTGACGTCACAGCGGTCTAGCCAGTGAGTTGCGTTTATGATGTTTTAAATATCGATCGTTTTGATATTAAATTACTTCTAATTGAAAGCATATAAGTATGACATAATGTTCAAAGTGTAATGTTGTAGCAATAAATACTGGAAATAAAAATAATTGATTTAAATTTAAATCATATGCATATTCCCTATTGTCATTTACTGACAATTTTAATTATTATAAGTTAATTAGTATGTTAACTAAGTTCACCTACATAGATTGACGAATAATAAAGAAAAAAAACTATTTGTATCTTCCAAATAATATTTTCAATAAACACTAGGTAGAGAAAATAAAATCATATGATTTTTATCGCGTTTTTCTTGGCGAGAGTAAGACCTCACTGAAATTGACTGTACCGTGTTTGCATTACACAGTTAAGTGCAAGTTATCTACAAGGTAATCGATACAAGATAACAAATGCATTCGTAACTGAAATAGTTTAATGTTCTGAGGAAGCATGGTGCCCGTTACGTAACTGCTGATTGGAGATATCGTCCGCATTAATATTTTATGCATCTGACATTACAGTTATACGTTTTAATAAATTATAATGAGGTTTCATGGAGCGATCATTTGTGATACAATGATAAATTATAAAAATAATTGCGATGAAAGCGAATTGAGATTGAATGTATTTTTAAAGGTCAATAATCGAATCGATAAATATTATTTGACATTAATGAGTTGTGAATTAAAAAGTACCGAGCAAACTCTTTAAATGATCTAATCTTGAATGTATTAATGGTCGTTGTAAGCAAGTTAACGAGGAAATAACGTTGCCAACAAAAAGCAACTTCGGAGCATTGTCGTAAAACGTCCATAAATCAGAATGATAGCGACAAAACGTTGTATTCGGAGCGGAGTCGGGGGTTAAAATAGTGTCCTAAATGTCACTGGGTCCATGAACTTGTCTTTAATGCACAATAATCCCGCTAATATATGTCTGGAGTCAACGCACTTGCCGTTTCGATGTCCAGATGCTCGGTTCACCGGCATTCAACTGAGGACATGAATGTATTTCCCGTCACTCAAGAGTCAAGACCGTCTGGAATCTATCCTCGATTTCCATCAAGTACCACTTCATTACAATAGACAGGCTTATTTATTTTAGTATCGCTTGCAGTTCAAAGGATTAAGTTTTGAGTGTGACGCCCTTTATCTATAAGATTACTTGAAATAGGAGAGAGGGGTTTCAGGGGAAACGGTGGATGATATTGCAATTTTACGTAGGGCTCCAAAATAATGAATTGCAAATTGAAATACCGAGTAGTTGATAACGAAAGAGTATAATCAATTATGAAACTTTCATAAGTTTCATAAATACCTAGCCGTGCCGCGGCTTCGCCGGCTTGGAAATCGTATTCGTTCCTTAAGAATTGCCCTATATTTTAGTAAAAACGGAACAAAAATCCGGTTAGTAGATTTTGAAAATACGGATCATATACATACAGCTTTTGGGGACTTTGTTTTACAATATGTATAGATGATAACATTTATAATTTACGCTATATGAATATTTGCCTTAAGATATGACTGCTGGTACCTTCAAATGCATTTAATGTTAAAGTAACGAATACAAAATCTTCAAGTACCAAATTCTATTACCTAAATCCCTTAACCGTCTAGCTAATTCGAAGGTACTACAACAAGGCGATTTGTTAAAACAAGTTTCGAGTACCGAATAAGCAATTTGCGTTCCGGAGGAAGCCAATTTGTGTTATACAGTGGCCGTCCGTCATCGAATGGACGATTATTGCTTCCCACCGGGGTTGTCAAACTTATGTACGTCTATAAATAATATATTTCTAGATATTACAGTAAGTAATAACATGAACAAACAATAAAATATTTCAAATGGGTAAATAGATCAACCCATCATTATATGATGATTATATTAATAGAGTTTAAGCACAGACAATAGATGTCTTTGAGTTTAAGAGTTAAGAGTGATCAATTGTCAGAGACGTGTTTCGGTCACCGATTGAGTAAGCCAATTATAATAATTAAAATAAATTAAATTAATTATAATTGAAAGGGCCTTTAATAAATCCAAGAGTATTTAATAACGAATTATTTGATTTATTTATTACGAAAGGAGATAAATAAATAACTCAAACGTAAAACATGCCTTTCAGCCCAGACTGTTCATAAAATTGCTACAGATCATTAATAAGATTCCCGGTAACCCTGATTATTAAAGTTTCCCAAAGCGGATCTGCGGTGCGGGTCATTTGTAAATGGAACGCAACGGACCCAACTCAAATGACACTCAAAACTCCACACATGAAATGCCCTATTTCATAACGGTATATTTTTAATTTTGCAAGTCTGATGCGACCGTTGCGTAATGTATTTGGCACGGAGAAAGGAATATTGTTCCAATGCATTTGATAGTGTTCTAAAATATTTATGTGCGAGTGGACTAACTCGAAGCTCTTTCGATCGCGTTTATAGTCGATTTCCACAACTTATATCTGCCAATATCATCGTGATTGTGTTTTTCGATTGTGAAGAAATTAATGAATTATGATCTCTAATCAAACCAATATTCTAATTTACACAAGGTACTAAAATTCATTCCCAATATCTCACATACAAGATACTCAAGAAAACGCTATTAACGTTTTCTCTAATACATTTTTAATTATATTACAATAAAACATTATTATGGCTTCCTCTTAGTATGTGCATAAATGTAAAAGAAAGTGTTAAGTAACAAATGCTAATTTATTCGAATGGTTTAGAGAAGCGGCGTGCAAGACAATAAGATGTGAAGTGAATGTCAGTAATTTCATTACGGAAACTACTTCCTTCCTAATGAGGATTATTTCAAAGGGACCGGCAACTTTAAAGAGGCGTCAACACTAATGGATTTACTTGAGAAAAATTAAAGCATACGAGAAATCGTGAATCTTGGAAAACGTGAGACTGGCATTCAACAGCTTTGGTCTTTGTTTGGCTTTCGGAAATAAATATATCAATGCCGTATGGGGAAATGGGCACTTGTTACAACACATCTTCGACACGCATGGCCGGTGAAAGCAAATTGTATAAGCTGGAGATAAGTTATGCGCAGTGAAGTTGATGATTGCTAATATTTACGCGGTGAAAATTTGAAATTGGCTTGATAACGACTCTGTTTCCTTTACCGGCATAAAATGATATTGACTATATTTGAGGAGAAATCGATGTAACTAAAATACCAATAGCAATCAAGGTTGAATTTATAACAATATTTATTCTTCTAAAATGTTTTTAAATTAGTATCAATAATGAAACGCGGAAATGCAATCGAACAGTCATGTTGCAATTTCGGGAGCAATAAAAAATATTCGTAACAAATAAAAAGCTACCTACTTCTCAGAATAAAATGAACAAGACAACAGAGTCATAATGATTTTATTATCTGAACGACATTCACACGGTACCTGGGTAAGGCGGAAGGTACTCGTAGTTCCAATCCATTACGGCACTGTCAACTAGATTGTGCGCGGGAGCCAACGAGGCGGCAAGGTCGAAACTGCACTGGCCCACACCGGCACACTTCCAAATAACCTCGGAGCGTTATCACGAGGTGTTAAAGACCATTTCGAATCAACCCGCACATCCTAAATTCAACGGAGATCTAGCATCCGCTACTGAGATTCGGAGCTAGAACCTAGTGCCGACACTGTAAGGCATCGATTACGTTGCGCGCCCCAATGCTGCAAGTAATGATAGACGGAAAACTAACGTTAACTGAAGCGCAAATTGTCGTCAGAAAACCAACGTACAAAAATAAACCTTGTCACGAAAGGAACTGTGACTGGCGAGATGCAAAAATAATACAGCAGCACACCGCACAACACAGGTATATAACACTGTAACGAACGCAAGGTGACCTCAATATAGCTGCAATTGAGCAGACTATTGAGTTTCCTCATAGATTTCATGCAAAGACAAAACAACGCGTGACCAAGAACGTGTGCAATAGAAATAATGTATTCCTCGCAAAACCTAATTAGGGTTCATTCCACTGATGACGACACTTATACGCGGCTAAATAAGAATGTAAATTTGTCTGAATTTCACAAGAAACTAGACTAACGCCAGCGCTAAAACACAATTAAAAGTGAACTAATGTTAGAACCAAGCTTGCTATACTGACTCTGAAATAAAGGTTATCAAATGCCAATTACTATGCTGGCAAACGACTTTTGATAAAGAAGAATATTAATTAACTAAATATGTGAAACGACAATGTGTATATATAATTTTGTTGAACTGTTACTACGCTTAAGATTCATAAGAAATAATGAAATAAAGATGTTTTTATACAACACACTGAAAAAAATTTAAAGTGTATATTTAATGACTATGGCAAGTCTGCTGTTATATTTTTTCATAGTTATATAATATTGGTAATAGAATAAAATATAATAATTTTGCAAGCTTAAATACGTTAACTATGATATATTTAATAACAATAATCTTCATCGACTTTTTAATTCAGATTAGCAATCGTTATCGGCATATTAAAACATTCTTCACCAAATTGAAACAGGAACTACGTTGATACGTGAGTGAAATTATCAGTTTCGTAACAAATTGAGTCACGTAAGAGCCTTACGGTGCCGAGGGATCGAAGCGTTGAAATGAAACCAATTAAAACCATAGTCAACTATCTTAAATTGCTACTTACATAACTAGTAATGGTAAATTAACTTGTAAAGATAAGCAATCATAATCCAAAATCAGATGATATAATACGAGATGTAGTTTTAATGGCGTAGACGGAAAATATGAAACCACTTAGGAAGTTACATAAGCGAGAGATTAATAACTAACGCCGGTTAATAACGATAGCGCAAAAACTAGCTATGGACAAGCAGTATTTGCATATATGAATTGACATATCTATCTGTGAACTAAGTGGCTTGAATGTTTGTCAGTTGTTGCGTAAGTAGTTGCAGCTCTGCAGTGTTAACATCACGGCCGAAGATAATGATCAGTAAAATGTTGAGAGGGAAAAAAACGGTAGTCCGGTTGGTTCGATTAACCTACAAACGATACGAGACAACTAATTTTGGAAGCAATGTATTAAATTTCAAAGAAACGCAACACCAAAACTAAACCAACAGCGCTGTCGCATACGGGACCCTGTTTTTAAACGCGCGATATCCATGAGTCTTGGTACAACTGTGCATATCAATATGGTTGAAAGTTTCGTTTACAGTACTATTTAAAAGGACTGTTAAAAGACACATTATGTGATCCTTGAGGATATAAAGGCTGGTAATTAATATGAATGATAATACATACCAGTTAGAAATGTTCGCTCAAGAAACAGCCATAGAAATTATTTCTGCAATGACGCAGCGTAAAGGGTATTGCAAGTATGGATTTATTTAAAGCTAAGGCGTGAATATGCATGAAACGCACGTTTATCATGCGTAGGGTTTTAGAGAAGAGATGCAAATTGTATAATTAGCGACGCTGCAAGGAAGGAACGCGACATGCTAATAGTTTGCAGCGTGGGCTCTTTAAGACGAGTGTTGTGGGCGGACCGGGTCCACTGAGATCAGGTCAAGTACACCATTTGCATTCGGTTTTAAATTATAACTATTGCGTTGTTATACAACAACATTTGAAATAATAATAAAGCCGGAACATGTTTTCCATCGAAGCAATACTTGTTGTATTAAATACAAAGTTCATGTTGTATAAATAATTTAACGTAAGATTAGTTCCTTTAAAAATTAAATGAAATCCACTCAGCTCTTTGAGGTTCACTGCTGGATTTCTCCTGGATTTAGTCCCTTAAGTTGCATCCTACAACATCCATTAGAAGAGAGATTGTGGTGCTATTAAACACACCCAAAATAATATACTATGCAATACATATTCTTAATTAGCGTCGTATACTTACCCACTTCTTCATTGTTATTATTAGTCGTGGAAGCAACAGTTACACTCATTTTTGACATGTTATCACTTTTTCGCTTTGAATTAGTCTAATTAATCATCACTTTGTGAATATTAATGTTACAGGAGAGAGATTGCGTCACATTTTGTAAAATCTGTAAAAGTCAAGATTGACGGATACCACAATTCGTTTCAATGTACAGTTTTAAACGTCAGATTTTTAATGCTAGACTTTTAGAGCTAATAAAAGAACCGTGCCAAAGTACCGAATCTCGGACGCGTCAGAATGGTACTAACTCAGAGGCAATCTTATTTGGTAATAGCCGGTTTTTATGTTACCCTATTATCGCATCACCTTTCTGGGACAGTAGCCTCATTGACAACAAGATTATCAATTTGCCTGCGGTTAAAAAGTGCACTCTAATTGATAAAATGATTGTTATCTAACTAGTGAGAACTGTTTACGTGGGTTTCCCGTGTGGGTTGAATGGTTCATCACAATTATCTGTAGATTTCTCTTCTGTTCACTTAGAGATATTTAATAAAACGTACAGCTAATGTTTACGAAGGCGATTTCTTAGATAGAAGATCCGTTTCTATTTTAATAACTATTATTTGTCATAAAAACTGTTACGAAGTAAACGTTTAACTTGACTGTAGTCTTCAAGGTAAACAACTTTGGTGCATTGTTGGTTTGAACAGAATAATAAAGCAATCTTTTTCACAACTCGACTGTTTCGTTAGCCTTAAACAACACGTCACGTAGCTAATATGTATATCGATATAAAAGAAATATACGGCAGAGTTAGCGGTAAACGAGATGAACTGGAATAACTGGTCGGTTAACCGTTACAGTCTGACAAACTCAATTAATGAACGAATTAATCTCTAAACGCCCTTACAATAGGAGACAGAATCGCATCATCGCGAATCTGATGAACGATTAAACGCACGAGCTATTAATAAGGAATTTTGATCGATCGACTAATTACACGGTAGCAATAATGCGGACACCGATGAAACGATCGCTTACTTGTTTATGGTTACACCAATGAAAATGAAAGAAAGAAAGAAACGATGTACCTAATCAATTGGATCGCGTATTTTAAATTTCGCTTTAATTGATGTTTACCCTTTAAATTATTGACCAAAACGTTCGCAATAGATATTTGTGTATATGGAGACAGGGACAGAAATATATAAGAATTGTTTTGGGTGGATATTTGGTTAAACAAATCAACCAGGCTAGATGGTCATAATGCATTTTGTTGCTACGAGTATTTCCTTTAGAAGTAAACTATTCTCATCTTACTGTTTACGGATATCAAAAGTAATGACAATAGAGGCAGTTTTTAGAATTTTGTAGAATTTTTCACCTCTAGTTCTTATAAAATATCACAAGAGGTCTTTCACCTCAATCTTTCCAAAAGCTCTTTGTTAATTTGTATTGCACTTACAAAAACACACACTTTAAAGAACTCAGCGGAGGCGTCGCTTCGAAAAACTTAATGCATTTTTGTTATTTTAATGGAAATGTTTTACGGCGATCGTCTGGGTTTTTTGTAGTTGGTTGATAAAGAACATTTTTTTAATTTATTGACACCTTTAACTACCTGGATACTTGTTCAATAAATTTTAATAATCTTGTGTTCGATTCGCGGACGGGCTGTTTTCTATGTATTCGATACATTTAGATTACTTTGGGTGGTCTACGGATCAAGGACTCACCTTGATCCAAAATATAAAAGCTTAAAACTATATTGAAGCCAGGAATCGTACCTATTTAAGATTTTAACTTTAATAGAGTTTAAGCTCTGTCATGACTACCCAATCAAA
The DNA here is from genome assembly GCA_018252015.1 of Astraptes brevicauda. Lineage (NCBI taxonomy): Eukaryota > Metazoa > Arthropoda > Insecta > Lepidoptera > Hesperiidae > Astraptes > Astraptes brevicauda. The sequence goes on from DWPW01000070.1 coordinate 15,064, forward strand.
AGTACGAGTAAGTGTCCTTTTCATATATTATAATATCGACTTTAATTTTTATTTACTCTAGGTAGGTGATCTACACGTAAGCTAAATTAATTTAAAAAATGAAACCTATTTACAGTTAAGAAAAAATATCAAAAAAGCTACAATAATATTTAACATTTACCTACCTTTGACATCGGAGTATATTTAATATTAATACGATTGGCGCCGACATTTCTTACATAAGTAATGTCAGAAATGAAACGTAAACTTGCACGTTCATCGTCTTGCATATTAAATTAACTATGATACTTGTATTATACTTGTAGATCAATTCGTAACTGATTGAGAGTCCAGCGGAGAAACTGCGTGACGCGTGTCCAAGACCAAGTGAATCCTGCACGGCAACTTTCGTAAACCACTCATGTTGCATGTTTAACTTTATTTGTATAAATTAACCGTTAAAATGTAAGCTTACTATAGAAATTTCACATCCTACAGGGTTTTGTACTAATGATGAAAAAATAAATTGATACTTTCTAGACTCGAATCTCCACACTA
>DWPW01000071.1:0-15593 GCA_018252015.1 Astraptes brevicauda
GGTAATAATATATTACAATACATACAATATTGCAAAATAGATCTATTACTTCAGTGGTAGCCAACCAGTGGTCCGCGGAAACTAAACTAATTATCGTCCGCAAAAACTTTCAATTACGCGGACGTTGATCAATAAAAAAATCTAAACCTCTATTTTAAGCCTAAGGTAACCGAAATTTTAAACAAAATTCAAACTTAAAAATTACATTTATTAAAATTTGATTTCTGAAGTTAGCCTTATACTAAAAGTGTGTTTTAACCTACTTGCTCTTCATCTTTTGTGTAAATTTATTTTCTGATAAATTCAGTTTTGCACCTAGGTACAAATTATAACAAAGAAATCAATCGCAATCCCTGTTCGGAAAAGGTTGAAATCCCCTGTACTACGCGAAGTTATCGCAGGAGCGTAAACAATGATCGTAAATTATTGCTACTGTACTTGCACGTGCATCTCAGTAGAATAATTGTAAGTAATTAATATAATCCACGCAAGGAAATTCTAATATGAAAATGAGTGCAACAACAACAGATAAGAAATATTTTATAGATTCCCACTATTGATTGGTGCATAGTAATACCGCGAATGGATACGGTCATTCTGTTATTTCAACCAACTGAGATCAAGAGCAGATTTAAACATACAATCTCACAATCTGTGCTTAGTAGGAATTCAATGATTAAGCCTCTTTACTGCAACAACCAAATACATTGAAACATTATTATGATTTTTAAAGTGTATAAGTATTATTATAGCAGTTGTTAATGTTAAGGTGTAACCGTTTAAATTACAAAATTATATTGGTTATAATTTATAATTACTATAACACACTTCATTAAAATATTTAAATATGAATAAAACTGTAACTTAACTTCAGTGAAGAATTGTATTGTTTTACTATAAAAAAGTTCTAGTTAGAAAAAACTTTAGTTCTATGTGTATTCAAACAGATACCTATCCGTTACAATTTTGTTATATAAACAAATAATATTATTTCCAGTTTTTGAACAGTAAATACAAGTATTTTGTTATTTCCTCAATAGCACATGTGAATATTAATACCTACCTATATTATATTATTCCATAACGGTACAATAGTATATTCTAAGTAACACTCAATATAATAGGACAACAGGATGCGAGATGCTAATTTAATAGTGATTAATTATTAAAATTGTTTTCAACAAAAACTATGCGACTAATTAATAAAACAATGTAACACCATTTTGAAGATTCTGAGCTTCTATAATTTGGTAACTGATATTATAGTAAGACTTCTGATTTATTTAATGCTTTACTTTATAGTACTTTAACAATAATTTCTTCTATTGTCTTGAAACTTAAAATAATTAGTAGGTATTTAGTTTAAAAAGTAAAAAAAATGCAAATGTTACAAACACTTATAATTGGGGGTCATCAAAATAAATTAAATTTCCCTAAACTAGAGGGGCTTACTAGTAGCCACTAAAAATGTTCCACCGTCCTCCTGGCTCCAACATCAAATCTACTCATAAATACCAAATTTTAAAATAATTTATTACCGAGTTAATTAGTTGCAAGTGAAGTTAATATAGTCATCATGTAATAAAGTATTTGACCGATACCTAGTTGTATAAAAAAATATCACTTGCTAATTGTGTGATAAAATATTATATCAGTATTCGCAAATAACTAATGTCATGAAAAATATTTCAAAATTAATTCATTTAATTATTTCGACAATAACCTTTAAAAATAATGTACCTATCTTATATTGTCCAGCATGAAAATATAAGAGAATGTACAAATACCTTCCTAATATAATCCGATATGAAAATCACCACATTAGAATTTAAGAAATTGTTTATTAATTGCAATTAGCTTTTTAAATCCTGTACCTAAAAGTAGAAATTAATTAATTTACCAAGTATAATAAAAGATTAAATGTTACTTCATTAGCTATAAATTTAACAAATTAAATTAATACACATAAAATGCAATAATAAATAATTAATTAATTAATTTTCAATTCATACTTAATTTGCTTCTAATTAATTTGAAGGAGATTAATTTATGTAAAGAGATTTTTTTAATTTTTTAAATCAATTAACAGTGAAATATTAATTTTAATTAATTTAATATTAATTTATTAATGTTATCATATAATGTGGTCAGACAATCTAGTTTGGTCAGGTGGTAAGTGAGACTAAATTATGCAATGTACTCCAACTTAGTCCTCAGGTGGAAGGAATTCATATGTGGCCAAGCTCAAGTAAGTCTGGACTTGAAACTAATCTTGTCCATGGGTGACAGTGGCTACTAATCATCAGGTGGAGGGCATACTTACCTGTACCTTCTAAAACTATATAAAATACCGTAAGGGATTGAAGTATTTTTAAGTTATATTTCATCTACAATTACAGTTGTCAATACCACATTTTAGCAAGATGTGATAAGAAATTATCATTTCAAGATAAGACCTACGGCAGAAATGTTTGCATTATATCACATAAATGATTCTTTGATATGATATGTAAAAATGTATTATAAATCACTGCTATTGTGACCTGTATTATTAAGTTACATTATTTCTAATTAATAAGGCAAATAATGGGCTTTAAGTGCATGCAGAGACATAAATTAGAATTAAAAATAGAATATTATGGAGGAATAATTTATTCCTCTATAATAAGAATGTTCCAGTAAAAAGATTGAAATAGATGATGAAAATTCACTTACTGCATAAAATATTTATAGTAAACATTTGCATAATTAAAATATATTGGTTATTAAATTATTCAGTAAATCATATACTTAAAACAATGAGCGCCACAAAATGGCATTGAAATTAATTAAACATACTATAATAATAATATATAATTAATATTTGTGTGTAAATTTATTTTCAAATAAGTAGATATAATCTTATACCTTTGCTAGCAAAACCAAATATAGGTGATCAATGCTTCCACTTCCAAGAAAAATAATTATAAAACAAGTTTTGTTTGAAACAAGAGCATTGTTTTTCTGGGTGACAAGTATTTATAGAATTCTTATAGAAATGAAATCTGGGTCATGAGGTCTGCAATTTATTTATAGCAAATTTTTTCATTATGCGCCAAAATACTACCAGCAACTGGCTCACAGCTAGCCAGTGTATATCAGAAAAAGTAAGGTCAGTTGCAGTTTAAAAAAGATGACATACTTACTTAACGAACGGTTAATGTCCAAAGTCTAGAAAAACACTATCGCACATTAAGTTGATTGTTATGGTTCAGCGTTAGTCCCGACAACGTACGTAACACGCGAAAATTACGTCGCGTGGTCGTGTGATGTAACTGCAATTACCATGTGTTTTTGTGTTCATCGGGTCAGAGTGGCGTCAACAGTTTGTTGCTAGGAAACTGGACGAGGCTCGCGACCGCGTGCGCGCGGTGCGCGAGCCTCCGACGTGGAGCTACCGTGCACGTGCCTCTTCCGTCGCACGCCGAAGGGCCATTACATAACCGCAGGGACGGAACGCGACCAGCACCATCGAGGACGCCAACACGCATCGAACACCACTCATTCCATTTTTAGATGGAGCGTCACCGACTGCGTCTAACATTCCTCATGCCTCCCGACACATTTTTAGATCCGCGTGTAAACGACACCACACACCCCACGTTGTGCACGCAACGCGATACCCCAGCTTCATTATTCGCTAATACGAGTGCAACTTCCAAAATGCGCAGATTGATGCCTAATGCGCAGTCGTTTCCGCAAATAAATTCCTGAATATTACGAAATATCACACTATCGAACGGGAATAACACGAAACGGAAAAGAAGAAATGTACTTACCTTTTAGATGAGACGTTTGTTTTTATGCACAAATTAGAATTTAATAACAATAAACAGCATTCCACTGCCTCCACACTTGAAATCAACACTCAACAAACACCTCAACACCCAAGCAAACCATAAGCTAAAGAGTAACCTACATAAATAAACATATGATTTGATAGCAAGCAATACACAGTTTGGCTCTTGGCTAGTCTTGGCTATGCTTGGTTGGATCATGGAATTCATGGATGACAGTTCCAAGTGGCATTGCTTCGCCTTGCTTCTATAAACCACAGACTATTTAGGATACCATATTATTTTGCATTGCATTAAAGAATTAAAAGGCGTTCCATACGGTTTAATTTGATAGGCCAATTTAATGGAGATGAAATTGCCCCGATCATTGGGCGTCCACACGACAAAGAAAGAACTCGCCTATAAGCCCCACCAAGCACAGATATACGCTATTTCATAATAAACACGTTGTTTTTAGTGTTATAGTGTTATAACCACGTTATAACCAAAGTTTTAGAAACAATATATAAAATATCATTGTATCATCTCAAAAAATTTAAATAATATTTAATCATTGAAAAGCAGTCATAGCCTAATGTTTAAAACTTGGCCTTTTAATCGGGGGTCTAAGGCTCAACTCTCAGGCTTTTCGAAGACCTCTGACTTTTTCAACGTTAAGGGTTTATTAAAAAAAGAATGATCACTTGCTTTAACGGTGAAAGAAAACATCGTGAGAAAACCTGCATGCTTGAGAGTAATTAAAAAAGTTCTCCACGCCCTGTGGAGTCTACCAATTCGCACGTGGCCAATGTGGTGGAGTATGGCCTACACCCCTCTCACTCGAAAGGATATCGTGTCCGAGTGAGACAATAATGGGTTGACGACAAAATCAATTTATAAACATCCAAGTTTATATATTTTTTAATTACACTCCGCTTTCGATATTGGACACAAAAATGTCGTTATGCATAATGATTATTTAAAAATTTTATTTCATATCATTTGAAATAAAATTTTTACATTTCAAAATCTGGTATCATCAAATGTCACTTTAAAGTTTAAATAAAAAGTTTACGAGGAAATTTCAAATAGTTCACCTAATAACCAAACAATATTGAACTCAATTGGTGCTAATTTCAAATTAATTCCAATTCCGATCAGTCGTAATTGGTTTTATGAATGGACTCGACGGTTCTATCCACTATTCTACGATACTACCAATGTTCTTGAACACTTTATATACGATTAAATAATTATTCCAAGTAGAAGACTTTTTAAAGCTGTGTACGTACGTTGCTCATACTAATGTGTGGGCAAATCGCTTTAATAGGATATTCACAATCACCCTAGGCAATTTACCAAACGTGTCATACTCGTTTACACGGACCGAATCATAAAAATGGTAGTATAATGATTTTACAAATACAATAATCTTTGAACCATGGATAATGTTATTTGTTTTATGACTGTTTAATGATTGTGCATTCGAAAATTAACAATAAAATTGTTTACACTATGAGCTCACTGCGCAACGTTCTTGTTTGGAAACTGGGCGAGTTATACATTTGCATGACTTGCCTCCACAATAAGTAAAAGGACATTTTGAGCATTGTAACTAAATATATACTTGAGTTTTAGGCTTCGTAGAATATTAGGGTTTGTTATTCTTAGAATCACTTATTGGGGCAACTTATTAACAATTAAACTTACGGTAAGAAATAGACGATATTTGGGGTCAAATAATGCACAACCCAATATGTAGATAGAATTTAAAAATTAAATAGTACTAAAGCTTCTAGTCTGATGCATACGTAAGAAAACAAAGTTTATGGAAATGTTAATTATGTGTTGATTTGACTGCACGTCAAAAATATTTATTGCATTGATTATCCAAGGTTTTTGTATAGGTTATTAGCACGACAGTTATTTGTATATTTCATTAAAATGTATTAGTAAAGGGTGAATACACAATAATTATAATAATTGTTTTTATTGCCCTGTGAGCTCGAGTCGTGAACAAAACAAAGATTCGGTCGGTGTAAGTATGGCAACATTCACAGTAACCACCAAAAAGAAGAAAACACGTTAAACTTGACGTGGACTAAAGTAGCTGGCCCACTTTGCTAAATAATAATGTGTGAAACATTCTAAGTAATCACAGATTCTAAGTAAAGGGATACGCCAATTTAAAGGGCTGGATGTTATTTTGTGATACAAGATGGGGTTTAATCTCGTAAGTTCACAGTTTTATAGAAAACCTGACTAGTTTTTGACAGATCGATTCTGGATTCGGTGATGTTGTTCGTGGCGAAACGGGAAATTTACGTTGATTTTATTGTTGTATTTCACAGAAGATGTACGGTGTAGTGTGCTTGGTGTTACTGCCGGTGTTTCTGAGCCAGCGCGCGGAGGCTGCGGCGGTGATATCCATTGATTTCGGATCCGAATGGATGAAGATCGGCATCGTGTCGCCCGGAGTGCCGATGGAGATTGTGTTGAACAAGGAGTCCAAGCGGAAGACGCCAGCTGTTGTCGCCTTTCGGGACGGCGTGCGGACGTTCGGTGAAGACGCTGTTACTGTAGGCGTCAAGATCCCGAAGTCTGCTTACAAGTACCTTCTCGATTTGCTCGGAAAGCCTTTCAACCATCCACTCGTTGAAGCGTATATGTAAGTTATTATTTATACATTGGCCTCCTCTCATGCCCTCTTTAATATATCTTCTATGTATTCTAATTATCAACATAGAACAGTCGATTTCTTTAGATTATTTCATAGAAAAAAAATTATGTATTGCCACATGTCAGCATTAGAATGATGAAATTATTTGAATTAATAGTTTATAGTATTTTCTTATTTCTTGTAGTGTGACATGGAACTCGTGGCAGTACACCTATCTTATTGCAACAATATTTTAATTCAGAAACAATGTGATATCACATATGTGTCAGTACTTACAAATTTAAATATCGGTTAAATATTTTAATCCCTAAAGAGACGTCTTTCTAGAATTATTTATGTACCTATTATTATAGTGTGTGCCAATTATTTAAATGTGACAATTATATTCAGAACAAAAAGGAACTAACCCCCATAATAATGGTTTTTTATTAACATTCATGTCAACATATCTTTAAGAACCTTAAATTTCTCCATGATAGCAATTTGCATTAGTAACTATCAAATGTTACATTCAAATTTTAAATTCATGTTAAATTTGCAGGCAACGCTTCCCATATTATGAAATAGTCGAATCGGAGCGAGGCACACCAGTGTTTGTGCATGACCAAGATACAAGGTTCACACCAGAAGAGTTGGTAGCGCAGCTGCTGGCCAAAGCTAAGGAATTTGCTGAAGTTAGCCACGGTAAGTGTCTACTTGATTTGTACTTTCTATACTTTCTAAATTCAAAGTAGAACATTTTTTCTAAGTGAATAGATAACTAAGCTGTTAAGATTATTTACATAATAAAATTGTTACAACCAGTTGGTTTTGAGCTTGATCACGAACTAGTCAGATATCTGAATGATGTGACAGTAGGATTTCTGTTTTAGGTCTTAGTTTTTTGTGTATTTCACTTTGTATGTTTCCATGGCACCGATCATATGGGAAAAATCTACTGTGGGCCTATGAAGCTAGAAAAAAGCATTATTAGTCAAAATGAAAAAAAATATATCTGAAACTTGCAATATTTCATTTAGCTTACAGATATCAATAAATGATCTCTAAAATGTGTGACAATAAGTTTTGATAAGATATAATTTTGTAATAATGATTTAGTGCAAGTAATCTTGCTTAGTTATAAACAAGGTAGCAATTTTGTAATGGAAGTAATATTATGAATGATTTCACTTAAAAATAGTTAAGCAGTTTTTATTGAAGAAGAAAATAAATTATTTTATACATTTTATTATCCAAGCGTCCTGCCATCCATGAAAAGTTCAAACTGTTTCACTTGTTTCTGTATTGAATTCTCATTGAATTATCTTAAATGACACTAATTATTATGTTAATGATAAATGAAAACATCTGGTTTGTATAATTGAACACTTGTATTCCATACACATTAAATACATTGGAGAATTTTAAAAGCATTTCACCTTCAGTTAATTTAATCTGCTAATGTACTGACATTGAGTATTGGGATAGGTTAACATGCAAGGCGTTCCAAATTATCCCCGGATGTAGCAACTTGTCTATGGCCAATCTCAGTTAAGACTTTATCTGGGGTTGATTACCAACACCCATATGTGGCAGTGGCCACTTACCATCCAGTGCACTGCATGCTCGTATGCTGCATCAGTGTTGTAAAATAAATAAATGAGTGATGTTGATTTGTCCATTTTGCAGGTCAACAAATTAGTGAATGTGTGATTACTATTCCTGGATATTTCAACCAAGCCGAACGTAAGGCTATGAAGGAGGCGGCCGCACTCGCTGGACTGAATGTGTTGCAACTGATCAATGACTACACAGCAATTGCTATCAACTATGGCATTTTCAGGAGAAAGGTCAGTTTTGCATTTGTTTTTGTGTACTGTGCTTTACAGTATTCTACACACAATGCTTGCCTGATCGAATTTTAAATATTACACACAAACTTGCATATATATGAAAGAAATATCTCTTTGTATAAAAATAAGAAAGACATTTGCATTCAATAATATCTAGATAATAATTCTGAGCAACCATTTTTTACTTCTCTAATTGTGTAAAGTACCTTATCTTAAAAATATTTATGATTTTGCAGGAAATCAATGAAACCGCCTGGCATACACTGTTCTTCGACATGGGTGCAGTGTCCACTAAAGCGGCCTTAGTGGAGTACAAGACTGTTAAGATTAAGGACAAGGGCTATGTGGAGACGGTGCCCCAATTGCAAGTTATTGGAGTCGGATATGACAGGTACATTAGAAAATGTATTTATTTGTAGGTATAAAGAATGCATAGTATAGTCGTACACACAAAGGTGGTAGAACATTTTGTAGTGCGACTCCGGCGGCTCCACTGCCACACCTATTTCTGCCTAATAACAGTAGTGTCAAGAGCTGCTATGTTCTGGTTTGAAGGATGTGGTATGAGAGACATACTTATCCAAGGCATCCCAACTTTGTCTTCATGGGTAGCAACGCATCTGTGGCCGACCTCAGGTGAGATTGTGATCTTATCTGGGGTCGACTACAGATGTCCATGGGCGGCAGTGGCCATTTACTATCAGATGGGCTGCATGCTCGTTTGCTACTTCCATAACATAAAAAAAATCAGTATCTGCTTATCAATGAAGTAGTTTAGATGGATTCAAATAGTTATTTTTGTATCTACAAAATGCAGCATCATAAATACATGCCATTTCACAAAAACAGAAATTTGAGATAAAAGTTTTGGTCATTAAATTTGGGCGAAATTTATCAACATTATTTTCCTAATTATTTTTACTGTATGTTAATATTTTAGAACTCTTGGTGGTTTCGAAATGACACTGCGTCTCCGAGAACATCTGATTAAGGCATGGGAGACGAATGGCGGTGGTGACGTCAGAGCCTCGCCGCGAGCCATGGAGAAACTGTTGCGTGAAGCTGAACGCCTGAAGATTGTCCTCTCGGCTAACTCTGAGCATTATGCCCAAATTGAGAACTTGCTTGATGATAAGGACTTTAAGCATTTGGTAAGAATTTTTAAGAATACCTTTAAGAATTTGTTATATATTTTTTGCTCACAATTTAAAAATGGTGATATTTTTTTAATTTATATGTACTAAGAAAATTGTATACCAATGGATCTGGATTAGCAATAAATTTACATGGACAGTTATTGGATAATTTTCCGATATTGATAGTGACAAGTATTAAAAAACCCTTTGTGGTTCCAGTCAAGATAAAAAAAGAAAATTCAAAGTTTGTTTTAAAGTGACGTGTCCCTACTTCATCAAACCATAAAGCGAAATGTCGTATACTCCGCGTCAAACTTCTAGTACGTTCTGGATATGAAGCGAGTTGCGTCGCAAAAGGATATTATGGGTATTAGCGGAACGAATGCAGTGCGAGACTATCCGCTGCACGGCCCTCACCCACGTGTAGATGTCTCTGTGTTAGTGTTTTTACGGAGTATATGCTTGTGTTCGGCCACACCCTTACGCAACAACGAAGCGAATAAATTTCAAAGCGGACTGGAAGTTTGGTGCGACTCGTACTAAATACTATAATAGAAGTCTTGATAATTTTATTTTGTTAATAAAATGTAGCTTTACACATATTTTGCGTGTTTTCAACACGTTAAGAATATTGAATCAGAATGGATAGTTATTCGATATTTAACAAAGAAAATGAACAGGTGGTACAACGAGTATGGTTCGAAGGTAAGGAAGTTATAGCTCACTTATAATGTGGCGACTAGCCTTCAAAACTGATGACTAACATATAATTATCAGTTATGAAGGTTAGTTACAGGTTAGGCGGCAGTGACCACATACCATAATTGTGGACATAACGGACTACGTGATCATTCGTTACTTCGTTATTATAAGAAACAAAAAAATCCATACGCGCCCCTCGAACGCGCCATTAAAGTGTCGTCGCTCCAGGTGTCCCGCGCGGAGCTGGAGTCGCTGTGCGCGGACCTGTTCGCGCGCGTGGCGGGCGTGGTGTCGCGCGCGGTGGCGGCCGGCGCGGGCGCGGGCGGCGGCGCGCGGCTCGTGCTCGCCGGCGGCGCCTCGCGCGCGCCCGCCGTGCAGGACGCGCTGCGGGCCGCCGTGGGACACGAGCCCTCCAAGTCGATCAACGCGGACGAGGCGGCCACGCTCGGCGCGGTGTACAGGTGCGTGTGTGTGTGTGTGTGTGTGTGTAGTGTCGATGTGTGCATTAACGAGCTGCGGTGGAGGGCGCCTGTGTGTGTATTGTGTCTATAGGGACACATGCACATATAGGTGTGTACGGTCGATAAGCTACGCTTGGCGCTCTGGACAGGTACATGTATTTATGGAATGTGTCAGGTAAGTGTGTGTATGTAGTGTGTGCATGAGACGGCTACGCTCGGTGATATGGGCAGGTGCATGTGTGTGTGAGGGAAAGAGAAGTGTGTGTGTAGAGTGTCCCTGTTTGCACAGACAAGACTCTCTTATCGCTAAAACTCCCAAATGTTCTAACATAGCTTGTTTCCAACTTTTACGACTATTCACTTTTCAAATTTTAAGTTTTACCTAACGGAAAACGGTAAACCCAGCGCTTTAATATATCATATTTCAACTATGGAATTTACATGATTTGGGTCTATCCTCACGTTAAATAATGAAATAGACCTTGTGTCTTGAAAATCACATATACCATTACTCATACAAATATTGTGTTTCATACGCAGAGCGGCGTCACTGGCAACTGGTTACAAGGTGGCAGCGCTGAACGTGCGAGATGCCGTGTTGCTGCCCATCAATGTTATTTTCACACGGGGAACAAACGTCGATGGTAGTGAACGAGTGGTAAGTATATTTGATTGTATGATCGGTCATAGGAGGTGTTAGGAACTATCGTGGTTCGCCTTGTGTAATATCACTGTCACTCCTATTTTTTATATAAATGATAAAAGAAGCAAACAAACATGCAATCCACTTGACGATAAGTGGTCACTGGTGCCCAAGTACGTCTGTGATCGATCCCAGATAAGATCTCGTCTAGGGCTCCAAATGCGTTGAAACCCCTGAGGCCCAAGTTGGAATGTCTTGTATAAGTCTTCTTACAACCCTTACAACAATAGTGTATTGCTACTGTGTTCTGTTTTCCAGGCTTCCTTTGAATGTCCGAGACATTTTAATTTGGTCTTTAGTGGTAGCAACATATGTGTGGTTTAATTCAAGTAGAACTGTAGTCTTACCTGGGATTATTACTGTTGATATGTGGCAATGATCACTTAGCATCAGATGAAATAAATGCTCGTTTGCTACTTCGAAGAAGCTTTTTATGTCCATAATTTTCTTTATACTCATGATTGGTTTGTTCTGTTTCAGGAAGAGGTAAGATTATGATAAATCAATAAAATTTTGTCTAAATAATATTAATATGGTTTCTATCTCATTTTAATACATTGTGCTTGTATATTTTAAATCTGAGTGGAATCTTAAAGGAATGCTAATATATTTTGCATTACAAATTTGATTAAATCTTTAAATATTGTTACAGATCAAAAGGCTTCTATTCGGACCTATGAACCCATACCCACAAAAGAAGTTAATAACTTTCAACAAACATACAAATGATTTCTCCTTCTATGTGAATTACGGTGAACTTGACCACATTCCTTCAGACGAACTTGCAAGCATTGGTCCTGTTAATATCTCTCATGTTGTTTTATCTGGAGTCAGTGACACCATAGCTAAGAATACTGGAGATAATATTGAACATAAAGGCATTAAGGCACACTTTAATATGGACGATTCCGGCATACTCCATTTTGTTAACGTAGAGTTTGTAGCTGAAAAGACCGTCACGGAAGCAGATGAAGACAAAGACAGCACGTTATCGAAAATAGGAAGTACAATCAGTAAACTGTTTGGCACTGATCTAGATACTGACAAGGCTGAAGAGAAAACAGAAGAAAAAACACCTGAAAAGAATGATACACTTAAAGCCAATGAAACAACGACAGACAAACAAAATGCTACCGAGCAAGCCGAAAGCAAACCTAAAGCAAAGGTGATCGTCTTAAAAGAACCTATTAAAGCGGAGGAAACGCTGCTGAATTTACTGCCTCTTTCCCAGGAACAATTCACGGCTTCCAAAACAAAGATAACTGAACTTAACACTATTGACAGGAAGCGGGTTGAAAGAGAAACGGCACTGAACAATCTTGAGGCCTTTGTTGTTGATGCACAAATGAAGATAGACATGGACGAGTACGCTGAATGCGGCACCCCTGAACAGATTGAAGAAATCACTAAATTGTGCAGTGAGATTTCAGAGTGGCTTTACGAGGACGGCTACGAAGCCGCCACTGAAATGTTTGAAGAAAAGTTAGCGCTTCTCAAGGATAAAACCAACTCCATTTTCTATAAACACTGGGAGCACAGGGAGCGACCAGACGCGGTCACTGCTTTACGAAATATGTTAAACAGCTCTCAAGAATTCCTTAAAATGGCCAAGAACTTCACCAAGGAATCGAATGCTGAACGCGACGTGTACACTGACGTTGAAATTAATGTACTCGAAAAGAAAATCGACGAGACAAAAGCTTGGCTCGATAAGTCTGTGAAGGAGCAAAAAGCACTCAAAAAGAATGAGGACATTAAACTCACCGTTGATAGCATCAGGGAGAAAATGCACGGCTTGGACAGAGAAGTGAAGTATCTCGTGAATAAAATGAAGATATGGCGTCCCAAAAAACCGGTCAAGACAGATAACAAGACCGAAACGGTAATAGATAATGAGGTAAAAACTGATGAGGAAGAGGTGAAAGCAGAAGATGCTGAGGAGAAAGTTGAAGATGACAAACCAGTGGTCGAAATTGAAGACGACTCTGGCGGAGAGACTGAGACACCACAATTAGCTGATGGCAATGAACATTCCGAATTATAATAGTGATGTGTGAGTAACGTAATTTATTTAGTCTAATTTATTTTTTACTGTGAAACTAGGGTTGTCGCGTTTGCTTTTTGTATTGAAACGTTGATATAGGATAGTTATGCACAAAACACTAAAAATGTTAATGTATAGTGTGTTTACTATGTTGTGATTTGTTCGTACATTGTTAACGTTGTGAGCCCTGTTACTTGACAACTATATATCTATCTGTAGACAAAGGGCTTCCTGTACAAGTGTTCACGGAGTATGCTCCATTGCGCATCGCCAGTTTGTACTGTATATGCGAATTTCCTCAAAATGAATTCCTTTTATTATCGTTTGTTGTGAATGAACATTTATTAGAAATGTGTACAAATTGTAAACTAATTTTATTTACTATGTTAACTGTTAAACTAAATGAGGCTTCGTTTCTCTTAACACGAAACAAAGACGTGTGTAGCTGATTAGGTAGAATGTTGTAATTACGGTATAAAGAGCAAACGCTTCATTGAAATTCAATTTAAAATCTCAAATATGTGACCGCTTTCTCAATCTCTGACGTAATTTGGACGCGACATGTAAAAGGTTATAATCGATAAAATAGTTTATATTAAATACATATTTAAATATAACATAAGGTTCAATGTTAAATGGCGTAATTTTAAAATTTATTTGATGTTGTAAATTATTATTGCAATATATTGCAAAGAAAATCGAAAAAAAATAACAGTAGGTCTTATGTGCATCGGTAACTCGGTAAGTCTTTTCGCGTCAGATTTTTCAGGAATCTTTCATTAAATTTGCGCTACACTAAATTTTATTTCTGGTATTTATAAACTGAAGTTACGTCCCACTTTCCAGTCTGATAATCCTTAATTTTGTACTTTTTTCTATAAAATATATACAGTTATGTTTTTAGTCTCAACTGTTTAAAACCACTCAAAGTAAGTTGATAGACATTGGTATACATTTTGAGATTTTGAAACTGTTCTTGTTATGTTTGTGTACTACTTTTATGAATCCATAATATTTTTATGGGATTATAAAATTGGTTGGTATTATAAATATTTTGGTCTTTTGGATTGTTTAGATTTCGCCATTTATCTATAATTATTGCAATGACCCCAAGACGGAATGGAATGTGTATGGTATTTTGAATGTAAACATTTATGTGATATGTATAATGTATAAAATGTTTAGAGGTTTGTGAGAGCAATATCTTTTAGGTAGTATAGTGCTTGTAATGGTTCTGGACCTTAGTGACATTTAACCTTAACTCTCGTTCATACTATTGTTAAGCGGTTACTATCAAAACTTGCATGTCTCGGCGTACTATCCTGAAATGACTTACTCATCGCGGCATACAATCATGTACTCGACTGGAAAATACATGACGTCTACAATGTGCTCTAGAACCATGACGAGAACTATACGTGTTTGTGAGCAAGATTGTTGCGTTCCCTTTTCATTCGTAAGATAAAATAGATTTAGTTACAGGCACTTCAGTACAATTAGTTACAGATACAAATTACAATATACAAAATACATTTTCATCGTACGACAAATAGTTTTAGCCCCTTTCACTCTATTTCTATCAACAGGTAATCTTGTTTTACATAGTTATACATTTAGTAAAATACAATTATAAACATAACAATAATTTGTAATCTAATCACATATAAAAATACCGTATATGGCATCTCTGTATGTTTTCATGGATATCTACGTACCAGTGAATTTGGAAATGCTGCTTTTTGAGATTACCACCCATTTTGTACAAACTGAGTAAGCTATCCTGTTTAACTAGGTACTTAAAAGATTGCGAAATTTTTGTTGGCGACTCATCTATACTGTAATATTACCCGTCTGCGTCAGGAGGGTGATGTTTTTATAATTTTTTTGCAAGTCTCAATAGAACAATAAGTTAAACTCCTCTGGTATCGATTAAATAGTGGAAAGGCTAACGCCGCACTTGCGTTTTGTCATTCATATACTATTATTGTATATTCAATTTTGATCAGAGTGATTGTGCATTAGACCTAATATGTCGTATATCGATTTTTCGCGATGGAATAATGAAAAGTATTATATTCATAAATGTTGAAAAAAATGAGATGAAAAGCGCAATGTGGCTTTAGCCTGAGTGGTTTTTATTTACGTCTTAAGTGAGATTTGTTCAGTACACAGTCGCAAATGGAAATAAAATATTGAATGAAACAAAGTGTAGTTTTAATT
>DWPW01000072.1:0-15580 GCA_018252015.1 Astraptes brevicauda
ATTTCACCATCTCAATCTTCAGAAGAAGTGCATTTGTAATTGACATCAGAATAATCTCCTGTTCTACTTGAAATTGATTGCAAATATCCATGGGCTGCTGCGACCACATACCATTTGGTGGACTGATTGCACATTTGCTATTCCATCCTTATAAAAAAGCCTGATAACAAGAATAGATTCATATTTTATTAAATATAGTACCTACCTACCTCCAAAAAAATGTTCCCTCTATATCTCAATATAAATATATTAACATATAAAATTGTTTACTACCTCTAAGGGCTCACCCTTAGAGGTAGTAAAAATGATAAAATTACATGAGAGATATGTTGTAGGAAGCATATTCTTTTCAAACTAAGTAATGCTCATGAATAATAAAGTAAACAAAAAAAAAAATCAAAAGACAAACCCTCACTATTTTAAGTCAGTTAAAAATAAAATCTATACAAATTCACACTTCAGTTTCCACTTAAAAAGTCTACTGTAATATAACAAAACTTCTGTAGTTACATTAATAACTAATTCACTTACATATCTAAATAAATATCGTCAACTTTCAGGTATGGGATGCCTGTTCCGATGCATTAATAACATTCAGCAGCACAGATATAATGGACGATGATGTTGCATACATTGTAGAAAATGATGTCTTATTGCACGCAGTCAACACAGAATTGAAATGTCCTCAAGTCAAAAATGTAGATGTTGTATACGGAGCCAAGATACAAGGTTATGAACTTCCAGCAACTCATGGATCACAAGAAAGCATAGTCAAAATGAGTAATGGGGACACTTACTCATGTCAACTATTGGTAAGTACCAAGTATATATATATATATTTTTTTTATTTTATATAAATAGCAAATGAGCATGCAGCCCACCTGTTGGTAAGTGGCCATTGCCGCACATGGAAATCTGTAATCAACCCCAGATAAGATTACAGTCCCACCCGAGGTCGGCCACAGATACATTGCTACCAATGAGGACTAAGTTGGATTGCCTCTAATAAGTATGTCTTCCTTACCAAATCCTTCAAACCAGAACACAGCAGTGCTTAAAACTGATGTTATTAGGTGGAAATAGGTGTGGTGGTGGTGCTGCTGGAGACAAACTACAAATGAAATTATGTCAAAAAGTAATTATGACGAATTTTAAATAGATGTTATCCATCCATCAGCCCTTTAAGCCTCATATTGGACATAGGCCTCTGAAGGCAATTTTTGCTAACAGTCACCACTCCTGGCAAGTGTGTTGTAACAACAGTGGCTGATAATGATACACAGACAGATGGTGCAGCTTATCTCCTAACTTTTGTCTCTTAGTTACCTCCCATGACATCCATGGGAAGAAAGAATGTGATGCTATTCATAACGAACATCATACGGTACAAAATAGATATCGCAGGACTATGAAAACTATAATTTTTGTTGATGAGATTGCACTTTCTATCATGAAGTAGCGCTTAGAATGCGCGAAAAATACAGTCCTTTTAAGTACATAATATATGAATGACAAAGTTCAAATTGCTTTTTCAAATTAAAGAGTATATTTTTATTGCACTGTTATATTTTTAAATATCGTAATGGTTCTAACAATTTTAAGCTAAATTATCCTATTAGTCCTAATATTAGTAGTCAATAGGTCACAACTTAAATATAAATACGATTAAATATATTACTATTTTTTCAATACATAACTACCTAATCGAAAATTTCATAAATACAAAATATACAACTATATGCAGTTTTTTAGTATAAATATTTCATTATCTTTTTGGAAGGTCGACATCATCCAGCTTCTTTTCTATGAGATTCAATCTAGAGTCAGTGTTTTCCACAAGCTTGTTTATTTTCTTTGTCAAATCAGCCAATTGTGTCTTTATGTCAACCATACATATCTCCTGTATAGCGTTAATTGTGAACGACATAGGTCTATTTCTATTTTCGTTGGTCGCAGAGGTAGTCCTCTTTCGTCGTACTACCTTTTGACTTTCAAAAGAGTATCGATCGTACAAATTGCTTTTCCTCTTCACAATTTCTTGTCTTTCTACGTCCTCTTCGCCTGGAACTTTTCGTATTCGACATTCGTAATTGTTGTTCTTTCTTATACTTTTCTTCGTGTCCTTTCGCTTCGCTACCACCATTTTGTATATTGAAGCTATTAGGTCTTTTGGTATCTGAAAAAAATATGTTTATGTAAAATCAAAACAAACGAGGTACAAACTCACACTCACGCATTTATTTTTCTATAAGGCTTTGGAAATGAATTACTTTATTTAGAGATATAATTATTGCCTGGTTATATCGTCTCGATTGGCTCTATTTGTCCTAGACACTCAACAAATTGAAATTGGCAAAACGTGATTTTTAATTGAAAATTGAAAAATAATGCTCAATAAAAATAAACAAGTATCATATCTCACCCTATTTTCCCGGGGATCGTTAGGCCGAATGTTCAAGGTGCGCAAATGTGAAGCAGTAAGCAATGCGCCCCATCGTAATACAGCCAATAATTGTTTCGGCGCACATGTTAGTAAAGAACTGAAGAGCATACTCTCTAAATGAGCTACTAATTGTGTCTGTCGAACTAATCGATCAAGACCTGCGCTCTCTTGTAAAGCCTGAAAATTATGGAATAAATTCAAACATGAGAATTTGTAGCATTAAATGAAGCAAGATTGTATTCTCGAGGACGCAATTCACTGCTAGCTATGCAAGTTCAGATTCACGAAATTTAAAGATGAGATCCTCAAATTAGTCCATTAGCAAAAGGCCACGTCCACACAGACAGGAGGCTTGCTTAGCGCTTAGAGCCTAGTGGCGTCAAACCTGCAAGTCCAGCTGGTCGCGAACATTCTAGAAGGTTTGTTTTATTAAGCTACTCGTTAGGTGGCTCACTAGACTCTAAGCTCTAAGCAAGCCTCTTGTCTGTGCGGACGTGGCCTAAAAGTATGAAATGTGAAAATCTTGATTACCTGAATATCACTGACAGCAAGACCAACCAACAAATTAGTCAGAATGACGGTAACAAGAACCACGAATATCAAGAACATAGCGTGTGCCGTCAACGGATAGTGAATCTGAGAATCTGTACAGTTGTTGTAGAATATATCTTCATACTCCAGCTCCCCTGACATCATCATGACCGTCTTAACAAGACCGGCCGGGAGGTGGAATGCTGGGTAGTTGCTGAACAGTACACTGAAGGCCAATCCAAAAGCGATCAGGAGACAACTGTAGGCCATAAGGAACGTTGCGAAATTCAATGTCACTGAAATTGAGAAAAGTTTATACACTATTAAAATTTATTGCTTTTACAAAGAATTAAATCAAACATGGAAAAGTGTCGAAAACAAAAACACAAAGCTATTGGG
This sequence comes from Astraptes brevicauda, assembly GCA_018252015.1. Taxonomy (NCBI): domain Eukaryota; kingdom Metazoa; phylum Arthropoda; class Insecta; order Lepidoptera; family Hesperiidae; genus Astraptes; species Astraptes brevicauda. Next base: position 3,374 of record DWPW01000072.1, read on the forward strand.
ATACGTCTTCCGAGAAGGATTTTCGTAGTTTAGGTACAACATTAATAAACATTACTCCTTAATTAAATTCGATATTAGATGAGACATTTCAAAATGACCAAAACATTTACCTGTAGTAAACATCTGAACGTACAGTCCAAACGTGGGAAATCGTCCGATGATCATCATTAGCTCCAGCCAACAGAAGAATATCGTTATAGCTGCCACGTCATGCTGCCAATTTGAGGTATTCGTCCTTACGACCCCATTCTCCATGTCCCACGAAGGTATCTAAAAATATAGCAACGTTTTTAACGAATATACGGAACAAATATCATCCTTTTATACGTTACGATTATAATTTTACAAACCAGCCCTAGCATGACTTATTCGGATCCGCACCAAAATGTACATTCTGTGCATTATCAATTTAATATGGAATGTAACGAACTTTACATTAGGATTTGTCTTCGTGGGTACTGCAGAAATGTTCAGATAGTTTACCTCAATTTCTGTGCCCTATAAAAGCTGTAATACTATTAGATGTAAGACTCCATGCATTACGAATTTTTGTGATGTGAAAGAAACTTGCAGTGCATCGCTTCACAATTCATTGGCCCCCGCCAAAGCTAAGTTTAAAATAATTTTCTTAACGTAGTTAACTTATGGTTTTCGAGGCTTTCTGGCCTTTTTTTAAGACTATTTAAGAGTTAATAAAAAATTACTCACCGTACATAAAAATACTCCTATTATTATTAAAATTTGCAACCAGTTCTCCCATTGTCGAATGTAAGCCGACCAATCCAGACACGATTGAAATATCTCTTTGGACAAGAAACATGTGTTGAGAAGCAGTATCAAATACTGCACTGGTCTGAGATACGACGGAACATGACATGTCACATCCGCGCATAGAAAGATCTCTGCAAAATGTTAACATAAATAGAAAACAAGCACGTAAGAAGAGATGAAGACATAGTCCATCTACAATTCTCAGTATTCCAAATTCCAAATAGGATACAATACACATATGATTCTAGCAGAAGTCTTAGTTATGATTATCGGCTACTCTGTAGTCTCAAGTCACTATATTGTTCTTCTGTTTACGGGTTGATAAAGAAATGTTATGTGACTTCTATTAGAAATTAGTCTCAAAAATGTCAACTTACGTAATATGTAAAGGCTATAGAGTGTTATAAACAGAGCGTGGTAGACAAAACTGAGAACGAAAAATTTCCTTATTCTTCTCCATTTTAAGAATAGGAACGTCTCTGCTACTGGATGTTTCAGGACATCTTTTCGTCCCACCTGAAAAATACAAGCACTTTTATCAACTAAAGCTACTTTAACATTCATCCCTCCCTTACCTATCCTTCCTCCCTTTCGTTTTAATATTATTTTTGAGTAAGATTTGCAGTTTCCGAGAATTGACTTTGTTAAATCAAATCTGTAATTCCACTTATTTCATCACGACATTTTTTACTGAAATCTTTTGAAATAACTCGACATTTTATTTTTTCACACTTAAATCTATTTACAGATATTCATTGATGTATTTTTGCATAGTTCAGCGTTTTATGCTGATCTCTCGCAAAAAGCCTTACAGATGACTATGACGAATTTTTGTCTTATAAACTCAACAAATACTAAGATACTATTTAACCTCACCTAAACACTTCACAAAGTCTGCTGAAACAAACCGTACCTCAACAAAAGCCAGCAGCAATTCAGCTTCGCCTCTAGTGATGCACGGCACTAGAGGCCTGAAGTCTATGGTCAGCTCGCAATCCACATCACCTAACTCATGTTCACTCACGTGTACCGCATCGTCGAATTTATACAAATAACGCGGTATTACATCAGGCACACGACGTACTATGAAGGATAAGGCTGAGACACCGCCGTTTGTCCGTAGAGTCACGTCGCCGCCGTAATCTGGAAATGCAGTTACAACATCTCATTCACAATAAAATACAACTTTGTAAGGAAGCACTATCGCCACACATATTTCTTGTGTGAAGCACTTCTTGCATTTGGGCAAAAGGATGTGGTTGCCGGCTCAGTTGTATATGAGATGACCATCTTAAACCTCTTTAGAAGCAAACCATCTGTGAATAATTTCAGGTTCCATGTGAATTTGCTTGGTTGCCCTTGGTAAGATCAGTGCCACAGGCCACTGATCGCTTACCATCAGATGGAAAGCATGCTCGTTTGTAACCAATCTTATAAATATTATATTCACAATTGTTATTGATATGATACAATTATTATTTTGCCAACTTCTGAACGTTTTAATATCTAGTATAGCGGTTTTAAATGAAAATTACAAGAAAATATGTCATCTGAAGCAATTTACTATTACAACCTATGATATGCCTATAACCATTAGGCTATAAATCATTAAGATTAGTCAGCTACGTTAACGATTGTCATTCATTCTTGAAATGTCCTCCAGCGTATCATTTCTTAGTGCCTTATTGTTAAATCTTACCCAGAAGTAACAAGACGCAAGCCGAGAACTCATTCAAGGCGGCGATGTGCAGTGGTGTGTAGCCGAAGTTATCCGGAGCGTTAGGGTCAGCGCCCACTGACAGCAACAATCGCGCCACATCGCAAGCTCTGGCTCCCCGGACTATCGCGCCGTGTAGCGGTGTCCTGCCGTCAATGTCACGTGCGCGCACATCAGCTCGCCTGCCCACTAGCAGTTCAACTACTTCAACTGATTGTGCTAGGACCGCTGAAAAAAATAATCTTTTTTCTGTTTACACTGATTTTGAGACCTTGACTTTTAGGAATACCTACGCCTTCTCATACTCTATTTGACAAATTAGTGAACCCGTAAGGCAGTATTCTTTCTGCACCCTATGTCTAAATCGGCTTAATAATTTTTTATCACAAGACTGTTTAAAAATACGCCATAATGTACTTAACGAAACTCTCCAATTTACTTTCCATATTAACTTTTTAAATAATATTGAAATCAAGTTTATCAAAGGCGCAAAAGTTCCGTCTTGGTTAATTACAATTCCTATAAAACATTGGTTACCTAGATGGAGCGACGTTTGTCCTCTCGAGTTTGGCCAGTCTATCCGAGCGCCATGTTCCAATAGCAAACAGGCGCATTCCGCGTGGCCATCAACTGCAGCAAGATGCAACGCTGTCGCTCTTCCAGGACCAAGCGCGGCTCTGACGTCAGCTCCTGCATCTAAGAGCAGCTTCATACATGACGCAGAGCCTAAGGACGCGGCTACATGCAACGGAGTTTCTGTGAACACCTGTAACATTTCAATCGCGACTTCAGAACCAGTTACTCATGAACAAACAGTGTATCTGTTTGATCTTTCTGTTTGTTTGACGTTATGAATAACGGATGAAGACAGACACACCTGTGGAGTATCAGGACATGCGCCGGCTTCTAATAATGCGCTCACAACTTCCGGTGCGTCACTTAGAACGGCGTAGTGCAATGGCGAATGTTCCGTCAGCCCTGCATTCACATCAGCACCATGACTTATTAAAGCCTAGAAAAGAACAAAGTTCTGATTAAATATAAGTCAGACGATGTTACTCTTTTATTTCTTTCTTTTATTGTTACTTTTTCTTTACGGTGATCTACCCAGATTTGTGACAACATGAGTTATGTAACATTTTTTTATCGTAGTGGATACAATTTACACCGTAGTGACGTAGTAAAATAAGTCGAGCATCAGCATTTTTTTACCCTTTGTCATAAGATCTTCATTCCTCAGAGAGTTAGCAATAAAATATGTATTTCTATTTATTTGTTAGGCGGTGCAAGAAATAGGAACTCTAGCTTCTATTCGCTCATAAACTTAATCAAATCAAATTAAGTAACATAAAACTTAAGTGTAAATGAAAAAAAATTCAACCGAATTCAGAACCTCCTCCATTTTTGAAGTCGGTTCAAAATTCAGTACAATTCCTACCTTAACACATGATAACGACTTGGCGCTGGCAGCGCAGTGCAATGGCGTGGCTTTTCTATCCGTTATTGAGTCCCACTGATTTGGATCGGCCCTGTGCTCCAAAAGCAAGTTTACACAATCTGCATTCGCCACTAAACAGCTCAAATGCAAACATGTTCTAAAAACAAAAATAAAAAGTTTTTATCTCAATAAATTACTACCCATATTTGAACAGCATGCTGGATTGCGCTCCCTCACTCATGAAACTATGTGCAGCTAAAACATTGAAAGATTTTCAGCCTTTAAATAAGAATATTGTTAAACATTACAAACTGTTGTAACTTTATTGAACTTCATTAGAATAAAAAGAGAGAGAATTCTTTATGAATTAATTACTTCTGGGTTTTCTAACTCTGCCCAAAAAGAGAGTTAGTTGGGATTTTTTTTTAAATCTCTTCTTTAGCATCATTACCTGCCAGAATCATCTGCACAGTTCGGATCTAGTCCTAATTTCAGCAAACTAGCGAGCAGGGCGTTTCTTCCTAACCAGCAAGCCCATAGTGCTGCTGTTCGCATCCCAATTCCATCAGCTTGAGTGACAAAAGCTAACGTCTCATCAAATTGTCCAGATTCAACCAATACGGCGATTTCTTCAGCGTATGGAAGTTGTTGTAGACTGTATTGTATCTGTTCTGAAAAGTGATGAATACCGTTTTATTTATCTTTGTCGAAGTATTCTTGACTTGTTTGTTTAGCTTTTTGCTAAGTGATAAACAAGTTTGATAATTTTACTTCGTTACTTTAAATAGGTCATTAATTTCTGTATACAATTTCATGTGTACAATCTTTGCTGGTGTTACGTGTAAACAATTCTAAAAATGTTAATGTAAGAAGGTAATTTGTCCAATATAATATTAGGTATATCTATCTAATGTACGTGTATATTTATCTCTATAACATCTATATATATGTAAATATCTATCTACGTAATGTAAAATCTATCCGAATTTTTCAATATTAAACTTAAATGCTATAGTAAATGTTAAAATATATTTACCAAGCTCCCAGATATCTCTGGAAGGTTTAACTCTAAATCTATCCCCTAAGTCGGCAGCGTGAGCCGATTCATCACTAGATATGTATGGAGCTTCTTCTGCCTCGTTTGTATCCTCTGATATCTCGCTTATGTCGTCTCTCCATCGAGTGTTGTCATCACAATATACCTGCAGAAACCGTTCATTTAATATTTTAATGGATTGTGCTTTTGATTACGAGAAGAGGATTATTGCCCTAATTGACTAATAACGATTAGGCGATATCGAGCGTAACGCGATTTATAATTTATCTGTTTTTTTATTTCATAATCATTATGCAAATAGGTTAAGACAAAAATAATGTTGTGGAATTTGCGTCGCCGCTTCTTCTGACCATTCAAAGTGACGTTCAAAAAGACTTTATTAAATTTATTTGAAAAGAACCTATTTAGATTTTGTAGCAATTTATTTAAGCTAATTCTTAGAACATGTACTCTTAACGTATGTTTAACAACCCAACTCTATATTTCGTTGTAGGTATCAATATATCAAAGTCAGTGGTTAAAACAGTTTACAAAATTCGCGTAAATCCATGTCTGAAACAACATAGTGTTAACTGCTAAATTCACGAGTAATTTGTTTCGAATACATGAACCTACTTAAATATTTTTTTTACTTAATACAAAATAGTTTTGAAACCATACACCTACACCTACACATACATATACACCTTCGTCACAATGTACCTATTTGACGATAAAAACGCCTTTCTGTTTCGATACTATCACTTTCTTTAACGTTATTTTTTACGTATTTCCTTTATACAACATCTGCCGATGTATATCGAGAATTTAAAACAAAAAACTAGGTTTGTGTACAAATAATGCATAAACGCAATTTGACGACGATATTGCACTCCACTAGGCCCACGACGAAAATTTAATCCGAGTTAATTTTGTATCAAAATCATGAGCACTTCGTCTAATTGTACACTGAATCTATTCGACACTCGTAGTAAATAAAAATGGTTTTGCTTATCACAACCTTTTTCTTCCTCACGGTCTGTCCTTTCCTGGAAGACATTGCGACTCGCCAGTACAAACGTTGTTAGCAAACTCGCAACAATTCGCCCGCCTTCCCCTAAAAGCTAAAAACACCACACTGAAGTATGTAATCTAGTCCTCGCGCCGAAGCAATTAATTTAAAGCACCAAAACCACTACAACTCTTTAAAGTCTCAAGATATACTCGATTGAAAATATTTTCCCCCCAAAAACGTGTCTGTATTGTACAGGTGCGTCTGCGCGCACTCCCACACGATTTTTAAGAGTTTAAAAGTATTTGTGCCGCGATGTCCCAATTTCATCGTAGTTTAGATCATAAAAACTGTGTCGCATCTACAAAATAGATGATATAATATGATCTTTCAAATAAAACAGCCTCGAATACAATCGCATTTGCGCACTCTCTGAACGAAGAGAAACACCTACTTATTACTCACGGCGCCATAACGTAAACAATTTCATGCCTATTTTTTATTTAAACATACCTTGAAGAGATTCGAACATTCTCTGTATTGATAGAACTAATTGTGATCCGTTTGATTTATACGTTAAACAATCACAAATGCAATAACATGAGACTAATTTGAATCGAACACGACTAATTATGCGACGATTATGCGACTAATTTTTCATTAATTTTATAATAGAATACTTAAGTATTTTATGTCGCTTTTGAAAGTTTTAACATGATTTTGAAGTTACTGATATGAACTATTGTCATGGAAACTTTGAAAAGTCCCTTTAAAGAATTTTCGCCTTTTGAACCTTAAATAACCTTGAACGAAACTGTTGTTTAATTTAGGAGCACCTTAGTAGCAATGTTTGCTTATGTGTGTTCAGTTTGAACGATGTGGTTACAGCATGTGCCAGAAAACGAGATCTCTCGATGAGTGTGTGTGACTTAACCCTTTTAATAACAATGCATGAAACAAAAAATATATTTTTCACATATAATCATTTATCCCGATATTAAGAAAAACTATTTTTATAAATTTTATGGTGACAGAAAAATAATATCCTGTTGTGAGCGTTGGAGACACGAAGATCAATACGCAAACACCAAAAATAGAAACGAAAATTTATATTTGAAGACAATTTGATTCCTTAACCAGTACACGAATGAGGCTATTAATAATAAATACAAATAATTATATCTCTATATTATAATAAACAAAATTGTATTAGCATATATTTACATTTACCCATTTATGTTTACACATCAATAAATATGGTATCAAAACAGACATTAAACAAGGCGGGCTACGTAAAAACATGTCATATTTTAACTAAAACCATATGCTGGTCCAGCGAGCGAGCAAACAATCGTTCCGAACTTCCATTATTAGCTCGTTATTACCACACGCTGCAAGCCACACTCTAGTTATTACCGTAGAAAATAGAATCCTATGAAGTGCACCACAGCCTAAGAATTTAGTACTAAGGAGCTAAGGAATTTATAGAAAACTAGCTGTTGCTCGCGACTTCGTACGCGCAACTATTTTATAATCCTATTCTATAATAATCTGCCTAACTATAATAAATGCGAATATGACTTTGTTTGATTATTTGATTGTACACGCCTTCACGCTTTAACTACCCAACCGATCATTGTAATTTTTTCCATACATTTTGAAATAGATCCAGAAAAGGACATAGAATACCGAAAAAATATACTACCATGCGCTAACCATTGTCCACTCGGTTCGACAATGGTTAGCGCGCTAGGCATGAGTGTTGATGTTCGTAGTATGTGTTAATGGTACCCAGAAAGACGCTGCTGCTCATCTCCTGGTTTTTGTCCCGAAATTGCCTCCTCGACGTCCACAGGAAGAGGAAAAGTGATGGTCAAAACCGACACCACAAGACACATACAAAACATAGTGCAACAGTTTCTTATTACAGTTGTTATTATGTACCATTCTTACGCGCTTACAAACATACCTCAATACTAAATGGCCATCGTTGGTTAGTGGCAAACTATGAAGAGTTATTATGACTTTAAAATACTACTAATTTCAACTTGAACTCTGTGTACGAATATAAATAGAATAATCGGTGACACGTGTGGCTCATAACAGCTAGTTTAGAAGAGTTCTAGTAAATATATGCATTTAATTCTGTCTAATTACATATATCGAGAAAATGTCGTTTTATTATTTATTTATTTTTTGTTTTGAAGGCGATATATATTAAAGATAACTAGCGTTGGGAAAAAGGATTCAATTGTTAGAGATATAAAACTACACGGTAAAGTTTTTGAGGAATGCGTTACGCATATACATACTCTGCAAACTCCAATGGAAGGTACCGATAAGTTCCTTGGACGAGTACTTTTTTAAATAATTTGATCTAACTTTAAAACAGGCATAATTGTAACCATCGTCTAACACCAAACGAGTCGCGAATACACCAGTGGCTTTCAAGCTGGTTTTTGCACGTTTTTTGAAAAACCCCATGCATACTACGTAGGCATAGATTCACACACATAGTAGGTACATCTCCTATGAGTAAAGAGGCAAAGAAAAATAATTTCAGTACTTCTGTCATACGTTTGCCAAGCGGTTTTCACTGTGTTATTAATAAACATAAAAAATAGGTTTATGTATGCCTTTTCAACCCCTTGGCAAACTTTTTCGTATTCTACTTCTTTCGACAACCGTCATCCCTTTCGATAAGTTCCATTATCTTTTCCTCTTCGACGATTTTTCAGTATACATTAAGCCGATGTGTTTCCAATCGATTGTTTCAATGTATTTACAGTACGTCGGCGTACGTCTATTTTAGACTATGTTTAGACACGCGTCTAACTGACGACCCCGCGTTCTTTATAACGTTAAAAGAATCAATTTGTTTCCATCAAAATAATAATTGTAATTAAAGTAATTAAATTAAATCATTGAATTAAAGTATTATTTAAAGTAATAATAAAAATTTAGTAAACTTATTTATGTTTGAATCACGTACATACTTAGGATTAAATTGCCTTTCACATTACTTTTGAATTTGCCTTCAAGGATTATTTATAATATTTTTGCAGAAGAAAGTTAGTAGTATATATTCATTGATATTAAAATTAAAGTTAAATGAAATTTCAATGGGCAATAAAGTGAAATGGCTTTGCAAATAACATTATCATATGAAAGCAATGAAATAATTAAATAGTATCACATTTACCTGGGTCACACCGTCGATAATCGTGTCGTATAACATTAGGCACTCCTTCACAAACCAGGGCCAAGTATTCTGAACGCGGCGCTCAGTTCACGAATGGCAAATAAAACTTCTATATGATAAGATCAATCGAAACTGTCGTTTTATTTAACTAATTTATTGAAATTATTTATTTGACCTAATTGGCACATTAATAGCGCTCCAATTTTTCACACCGAGTGACCGGATACCGTCGAGCGCAAACATTGGAAATATTTTCTAAGAAATTAAACAGATTGATCACGATCTCGTGAAACTGAATAAAAGTGTATGCGATGATTATAGATTCATACAATATAACAATGACGAATTGATTTTTGACAATAGGTATCCGATACATAGACAGTACCAGAATTATTTTCATTTGGTGTAAGTTAGTTTTCAAATATTTATTTATGTGTTATATTGAATGAAAACCGATTTAACCAATACCCCATACCTATACCTTTGTTTTTATAGTTATACTATCAGATTATGCGCACAAATTCAATAATCATGAAGCTATATTACGCCAAAGTCCTTAGAACCAATTTAAAGTTTTCAGAACAAATCCATTTTTCCCTTTATTTCTTTTATCATCTATTAAATAAAATATTAGTAATACTAAACTATGCTTTTTTCTTTTTGTACCATTAATAATTGATAATTCTTAATGCCTTCGTCAATTCATAAAAAGACGTATGTCACTTGGTTCACCACATTAATATCCGTCTGATAGATTTTCCCGAACACACTACACTGCCACCCATCCACTCGCTTTAATACGTGAAAATACGAATCATTTGGTACCGAGACCATAGAAATATGTATTAGTTATAGCAATCAGCAATCGTTACAATAATATGAGCGTTTACTTTGTTACTTCGACGCGTTGTTCTATTTCCCATCAAATATTCGTTCTTTGTTCTGGATTGCCTCTGATCTTTTAGTGGTTTTATAAATCACAGTGAAATAATATTGTTACACTAAAAATAAAAATACGTGACACGGAATTTTAGTAGACTGCCTGGAAGGAATATCAATTACCGTAATCTATAGATAGGCTTTCTTTCTCGATGGAACGATCAGAACTGAATGTATGTGCCCTTTGTCATATCAATTGAAAGCTAAGTGGAAAATATCGTTATTTTATTAGTAAAACCTAACTAGTTTTATGGCCGAGTGGCATACCTACCGATTGACTTTCGTGAAGGAGAGATGAAGTCTTGCAGTTCGATATATTGATCAGATCTCCTCAGTTATTTTATAGGTTTCAGACTACAGTAGACTAGACTAGGTAAGTTACTGAAAATTATATCATTATAAAGCCAGAGGTAGCCTAATGATTGAAACTCAGCCTCTCAATTCGGGGTCCGAGGTTCAAATCTTAGGCACGCGCCTCTGATTATGAAGTTATGAACGTATTAGTAAAATTATCATCAGATGAAGGATAACATCATGAACAAACCTGCTCGCATGCGTCCTTAAAAAAACAGTTCTCAAAGGTGTGGGAAGTCTACCACTTCGCACTTGGCCAGCGCGGTAAGACCGACCCGCGCCCTACAGTGACACAATTAATTCTATGAATGAATCTATTAAAAACCCAAATACAATAACTAGAGCAGCTCTTTCCCCACAGAATTATGAACTCTTCTCCTAAATATTTACGTAATATTCTCGGTATCGCGAAATCAACCAACATTCCAACGATTTTCCTTAACGAATTAAGATCAAACGTTTCTAAGAAAAGCACTTTTCCCAACGGTTTTGTATTTGAGCATAAGTAATGTACTGATATTTAAATTGTTTTGATGGCTTCAAATATCGCAGTCTTCGATGAAAGCAGTGGATGAGTTCGCTTGATGTTAAGAGAATACCTACCCCGTTTGTAATCGCTATATTGTTGAGGAACATATCAATTAAAAATGTATAATATACAAAAATTAATCGTAACAAAAAGGTGTACCCATACTATATACCGGTATTATTTGGTTTATCGTACCGTGTAATTTTAAACGCACGTAAAATAGCATTTTCAGTAGTGTGACATGTAGTGGTTGAAAATATAGATCTCTTTGTGGTTAGACTCCGGCGACACCACCGCCACACCCATTTCAGCTTATAACAGCAGTGTTAAGCGCTGCTGCGTTCTTGTTTGAGGGGTGTGGTAAGGGAGACACTAACACACTTATCCAAAGCTTTCCATCTTAATCCTTAGGGCAATGCATTTGTGGCAGTCAAACTTAGTTAAGAATCTTGATCTTATCTGGGGTTGATAGCAGATGTCCATGGGCAGCAGTGGCCATTTACCATCAGGTAGAAAGCATGCACGTTTACTACCTCCATATTTAAAAAAAATGGTGTGATTACGTCATTATTTTTCGATATACATTTGACGACCCGCGTGGCGTAGTGGTTACCATACCAGTCCAACAAGCAGTGGGACCCGGGTACGATTCCCGGCCAGACAGATGTCTGAATGATGAATTTAGATTCCTGTTCTGGGTCTGGGTGTTTGTGAATAGACAAACACAAAATAGACGAATACGTCTTTGTGTGTCCATTGTACACACGACACAGGAGAAAATCCTACTGTGAGGCTATGAGTGTAGAAAAACATTAAAATGTCCCGTGAGACAGCATTCCGGATTTTATTTATACTTAAAAGCGTCAAAGTATTTCACTGAACTCGCATCAAACCAACATTTCATACAAATTGCTTCAACTATGACAGATTTAACGTCGCGTTTCCTAATAATAATTCGGTTGACGTTTTTAATCACGATCTTGTTTGTATATAAGATCGATTCAGACTTGCACAGAGAATATTTAATAAAAAAAAGGATAAAGGAAAAGTAACTCAACTCAACCTATGTATTGGTTTAGATAAATATTTCATAACAGTAAGATGTTTGGATCATATATGATTTTAAACTTATATTATCGCGGAATTTTTGACCAGTCAAAAACAACGACCCGAAGAAATCTGCGGTAGCCGAACACATCCTCAGTTCAG
>DWPW01000073.1:0-15564 GCA_018252015.1 Astraptes brevicauda
GCATATGTAATAGACTCACAAAGTAAGTAATTTCAGTCATACAATATGGTTATTATCTAAATTTAAGCATATTGTTTATGAAAATAAAGCCGTAACAGTAGTTTAATTAGTCACTTTTATGTATTATACTTACATTTCGTTTACAATTCATAAGTCGGTCATTTGCAAATAAATTATTTCATATTTCTTTTCACGCTTTATCTACTTAGTGTTACTTTTTCTCGAAGTGCTACGTCGTATTTTTGGCCCGTCATAACTCGAGTTTGGATTATACCATATAAATAAAATTCTCGGGTTATGATACTACTAGTGGACTTATTAAATATACAAAGCATAATGGATAAATTGCATCTCTCAAACTTTATATTTATTGATTCCCAAATAACCCCTAATTTTGTCATTGAGTCACTGATGATCATATAAATTCATAGGGTAATTTTCAAATTTCTAGAAAACCGAAACTTGGTATGTAAGCTAATATCAGTAGAGAAACAACAAAAAATATAAAACTTAGAACTTTTTTAGCCTCATATTTCGACTAAGGTGGAGAGTTCATAAAGTTAGGGTTAGTTGAATTAGAGCGTCAAGAGTTAGAAGCTTGGCTCTACATGATTTTCGACAGTGCGATCCATATAATCTAGTCTTGGCAGCATTTTGCAACATAAAAATGTTTTTGGTGGGATAATATTATAAAACTGAAAGTTTGTGAGGATTTATGGATGGATGGATGTTTGTTACTCTATAACTTCAGAACGGCTGAATGAACCTGGATGAAATTTGGTAAATAGACAGAAAATAGACTAAAATAATTTATAAGCTTTATTTCCTCCGGAAAAGTTTACGGTTCCCGTGGGATAGACTTTTATTATAAAGGCAAACGTTTGATACGGTATAACTTTAGTACGGAGAAGGACGTAAGATACTTTTTATCTTCTATAATATACATATTTGTTTATTCCTGTATGTTGTTCGTTAAAATTATTAACATTGTTAATTTTTTGTTATGTTTGTCATGTTACATTTTTTTTATAATTATCTGTGCAACCGCGGGCACGTCTAGTTCTTTTATATGTATTTCTATGTAATTAGTTTCTTCGCAGAGGCTCTAACAACTTTGATAACGAAATTGATCTCAATAATTGTCATCGCCATGATAAGCCGATGAAAAATGCATTTATATTTAGTGTAAGGTCATCTTTTATTGAATAAAAAACACTAGTATTTAATCAATATTTTCTATACATTGATAATACTATTCAAAAACAGATATCGCTACTTTACATTGTTATCTCATATTACGATATCATCCAAATAAATAATCAAAATTCTTTTTTTCGGACTGAAATAATTGTAAGCGTAGCTCATATAGCGTACCTGAATTTTTGAAGTTGAGTGTAAAATTTAGGTTTTCTAAAAAAATACAAAAACTCAAGAACCAATAAAAATTTGCGAACATACATAGAGGTTAGATCGATAGGTATTGAAGTCCTCTACTTTCCCGCTACCGATTATCCTGTGTTATATCATATATAAAAAAGTATTGAAATAAATTTGATAGCCTACAATTGGAATAAGATATATTTACTTATCAATTCTATTCTATGAATATTCTTTATTACCAAACATTTTAGACGACCTCATATTTCTTCGTATTTTACCTTTATTCTTGTACCATTTTCCTTTTCACCTTCCTTGAGACGCCAACGAATATGTACTAAACAAAGGCCGTCGTCCTGTACAGTAGTTAAATTTCGTAATCATAACTAACTAGCATTGAGTGAGCAATCCTATTAATATTGTTGTGGGGCGATAAGCATTACGCGACAAAGTGGCGACATCGACATCCCGAGTCAAGAACAAATGAGTATGATTATGATTGGGAACTCGTGGTCCGCTCCTCGTGAGAGATCATGTGATCGTGATGCGTCCACTTAAGCAAATAAATACTCGACTCCTATCCGCAAAACACAAATGTCAACACTCAATCGTTAACTAACTTAATTTCCGAATGTATCATTGGCAAACAATTTCATTGTTCCATCGGTGCAAATATTTACACCTTACGGAAGCCTTATTAAATTAGATACATTTATTTACATGTTGCTCGGGACTTGTTAAGAATATTGGAATAAGCACTTATAGCAGCTAAACAAATGACGTAAAACGGCTACTAAAGTAAATTATTTATAAATTACAGTTTACGCTTTTTAATAACTATTAATTAAGAATCAACAATAACTCACATTGCTTATGATATTTGTTCTATAAATTTATTGTAAAAAATTGATCACATATTTAACACTGTTTGAAAAAGTAATAGATAAGTACGGTATTTAAAAAACTGTTTTTGTAAAGTGTAAATCATTATTCGCTTGCAACCTTTTTAAATAAGTTTATTTTTTTTTCGTAAATTAGTACTATTTACTTGTGGAAGATTTCATTTGATGCAATTTCAAGTACAGACAAACAGTTGACAAAATATGTAAAAATAATAGATTTAATTATAGAAAATTCTATTATTTATTTTCAGTGCTCGATTTTTGCTCTGCATTGGGATAGACAGGCGGACATTTTATTTTTATTATTATAACCATTAAAGCTTTCTGTCGGCTTTATGAAGGAATTGAAAACATCGACACGGATTGGTCACAAACACTTCTAGTTCAGGGGTTGATTTTCCCAAATTCTTTCATCCCCTATTCTACTTTCCTAACGATAGAATATCAAATAACTCTTTTATAGTTAATTAATGATTTTTGACAAGGAGTTCCTTTTATTACGGAAATCATAAAAGGAACCCCTTTTCAAAATTTCATGTTTCTATTTTCAGTAGTTCAGGCTCTGCGATAATTAGTTAATAGTGAATGAGTATCCGTTCGCTTCTATGACAACAAACAAATTAATGTTTCGAAGTAACATATAGGCCTCTATTATTTTTCGATAATGTAGCTTTTGGTGAAAGTATAATTAAAATCGGTCACGTGGTTTGTAAGTTTATCCATTAAAAACAAACAAAAAATCAAAACTGTCCTCTTTAAAATATTAGTTTAAATTTAGATACTTTATACATTTTTATGTTTCTACCTATCATATATCGTATATATTAATGAAACGAAATAATTGACTGTTTAAATGCATAACTTGCTCATTTAAATTAGTAATGAAGTTTCTAAATACCATTCACACAATGAGCAATAAATACAATGTGCATGACTTGTAATGTTACAAACGTAACATCTCCAGAAGTTTTACCTGTCATAAAAATGAAGTGTTGATTATGTGTCCACGAATATGGGTCACTTACCATCCGGTTGA
Source organism: Astraptes brevicauda (assembly GCA_018252015.1). Lineage (NCBI taxonomy): Eukaryota > Metazoa > Arthropoda > Insecta > Lepidoptera > Hesperiidae > Astraptes > Astraptes brevicauda. The sequence goes on from DWPW01000073.1 coordinate 3,316, forward strand.
CTGGACGTTCGTTTGCTGCTTCCATAGTAAAGATATATTATAAATATTAGCTATGTAATGCAATACCTGTAAGTGTTACCTTAGTTAAAAAATTATAATAACAACACGTCAAAATAAATTATCAAGGTCTATTTCAAATGTTGTTAAAATCAGTCCTGACACACACACAAACACACAAAAAATGAACAAAATACATAGAAATGCAAATTAAATAATATATTTCTAAACTAATTAATACTTGTTATCATTGTATTGAAATCCATGCGATTCTAAAAATTGCGATAATATAAAAACTCTCGTCAGTTTTAAGTACAGTAGTGCCATCTAGTTTACCTGCCATCTATAAAGCAATAGTAATGTAAAAGGTGTGGCGGCAGTGACGCCGCAAATAAGTTTACATACAAAAATCACGAAAGAAAAAATTACACAGCGGATTTTGGCAAATAATAATACCTACTTATTAGCAATTATTCCTTTTCTGCAATTGGTTAAGTTGATGTAGAGCGCATTTGACGTATTATTATTGTTGCATTGTGGTCTAATCTAAACGATCAGGTGTGGGAGTCATCCCACAAATCGTAATTGTCCACATTTATAACTATGTATATTGCAACGTAGGTCGCTATGCCCAAAGTTTATTTTCTACTTTATATATTTTATAGGTAAAATAATAAACCAAATTGCGTTTAAATAAGTGAATGAATAGAGAAAATAAATACCACAATGATTAATGACTGTGACAAACGAATCTTACAGAAAAACTTGCTCTTGCTCTGTACGCCGTTTTAACCGACTTCCCAAAAGGAGGAGGTTTACAATTCCTTTGAATCTCTTAATATTTTGTGCCTAATATGTCATAATAATTATCGCATTATATTATAAATTTTTTTTTTTTAAAAAGAGAATAATAAAATGAAAAATGTACATTAAATGTGTCGACTAAAGAAAACCTCAACCAAATCCATCCAATGATCTTGCCCTAGCCTTGGCAAAATTTTGGACAGATTGAAAAAGTCAGGATTTTTATCCAATTGTTGTAGCAAACGATGATGTAGTCAACTTGAAATCATTTTAATATATTGTGTTAACTAGCTGAAATAAATTATTGAAAAAACAAAAAGCAGACTGTTAAAAAATAAGTAAGTGAAAAGAAAAAACAACATAATCTATGGTTATTATATAACATACATATTTTTTGTAATGATTTATTTTGTAGCTTTCTTTTGATGATACCTCTTCCTGCTCTTTTTCCTATTCTTACATTTTCAGACGAAATCAACACCCTTATGTTAAAATCCATCAAGGCCTTTGGACTGTAGAGCGTGACCAAGTAATATACATACAAACATAAGCTCAAAAGTAGTACGATTCTTCTAAAGCAGTCAGGTAAAAAAGAAAAGCTTATTAAATAGTTGTGAGAGGGTAGTATCTTTCGCCGTCACAATTATGGATCACGGAGTGCCCCGCGGGTCAGTCAACGCGTGACTCTGCTTGAGTTAATCTGCTGATTGCCACTTAGTTTCAATCATTAAATGTCTCGCTATTAAAACTTTCAGCCGAATACATTTTCTTATTTATCGAATGCATCAGAAAGAGGGTTAGGTTTTTCGAGTTTGGCACGGTTTACTTACATCCCAAACGGATGGACGTATTTTAACATATAAAAATCGTTTAATTCATCTTAATTCTCATAGTGACATGGGCCATATATATAACACATTTTTTTTTAAATACTTGGCATATTATTTGAATGTATTCAGATTGTTATAATTTATTTAAAGCAGTATCATTGAAACAAATTCATTTGTATGACAATCATAAATAAGTATAATAATTTACTAAATTGCTTATATACTACTAGAAATTATAATATATTTTTTAAATATAATAATTAAACGTATACACATATACCAATCAAACGTTTAACTGTTTGACGTTGTCCTCGCGCAGTTGATAGAAGCGCCTTCTAAAAATTTACCGTTAATACGCACGAGCAGAAATATCACATTGGATTTTTTTTTAAATAATACAATATAAAATCTCTTTATACACTCATTAGACATTGACCAATATATTGATTTTTCCAGACTTTATGGAGTTTCATAAAAACCTACTAGTTTTTCCTATACTCTATTATTAACTACATATATTAAAAGATTTCCACGTAAAATTTATTCACATGACTTTTTGAATTAGAAGCCAGATTCTTAAGAGACGCCATCTTAGAATTCACAAACAATAGATGTATGAAAAACACCTACGTTTAAAAAATCCTTGATAATGTTCCAAGAACGGTGTGAAAGATGTGCGCTTCGGCGTTAGTTTTCTGGGAAAAACATATGTAGGGACATTTTTTTTAGCTTAGGCACGCTAAAGTGCAATATGCAACTATCCCTTCACCTTAATAGATATATAACTGATTCGAAATATCTACTAAGTACACTGTTCTTGTCTCCAACGTACAACTGCTGATCCTAAATAAATATAAAATAAATAAGTACATTAAAAAATGTATAAAATACCGTTTACCTACATTTCCGTTAAAAGGCTATCACTGAAACTGCTATCATAAATTAATCCAAACCTAGGAGTGATCTGAATATTCGAAATAAATTATATATTAGTTAAAATCATGTGACTAAAGAGTGGAACCTTAGTAATCGCCAATAACTTGTTTCTCTGTTCTTTGGTCAATAGCGTACAAACGGACTGAAAAATTATAAATTCAGTCACGTACCAAGTACATCAACAAAAACTGTATTTCTTGTTCGACTTTTTTTCTATCACATGATTCTTTTTCACGTGACAATACTCAACCTATGTTCATATTCTTTACATTTTAATACCAAGAAAAGTTTTCTATCACTTGTAATTATTTTTTATTATTATGTTATAGAGTAGGTACTAAATGCCTGACCGTCTATCACTGGACCTAAGCTTAATTCAAGTGTTACCGACCTTTCAATTATAAATAAATTAGAGCTATGTAATAGCTGAGAATTTATTAAAAATGAAACTTTAAAACATTTGACTCAGTTTAAACTGAGTTAAGCCATACACTGATGGATACATAGAAAGATAAGGCCAGAAAAGTAAGTTCTATCACCAACACAACTTAGTATGCATGTAAGTAACGTAGAATAGTAATACTCTAGTATATCTAGGAAAAAGGTAGAGCCAGACCCAAACCTGACTTGTACCCTTAGTACCAATTAGTTACGTTTTCATAAAATGATCTCCATTTACGCCCATGCATTACAAGCAGCGCCTCTAGCGGACTATATATGAATTAAAAAAAAAAATTTTTTTGCTCCCGATTTCACGAAGGGTACTGAGAAACAGGATGTTAGGATATATAGCTAGTTAAATTTTTAGTACATCATAAAATCTATTGCAAGAAGTTGGTACTGAAAAATCACATCTTTACATATGAAAGTTATCGTGCAAAGAAACGCAAGTATAAACATATTAACTTGGATAATTAAGGTGTTTTAAAATGTCATGCAAACATTTTATTATGTTCTTCTACAAATTAATTAATTTGTTACTTTACTACACATAATTTACAACTAAGTCATTATCGATTATTAGAAAAAACAAGAAATATTAGATAATCTATTTTAACTTATTAATTAGTGATACATTCGAAAGTAGTCGAAACGGAAGTAATTATCACTAATGTTTTTTTTTAATTCTAAGATATAGTTTATGACTATCTAGCAATAGTTACCTACTGGGGAAAGTTAAATTCGGTTTGATTTTTATTATTGTTGTATAATATTTACGGTGCTGGCGACTGAGACTTTGGACCCCTAGTTGGCTGACATGAAACTATTTCTTAAAGACACGTGCGATAAGCTTTTGTCTTGGACTGGCAGCTAACTCGTAAAAAATGGCCTATTAAAAATAATAAGTCCCTATATTCTCATGTTTGAAAGCACTACTTAAAATAACCACAAGCTAGAGTTTTAGTTTCATTTATAAACATTATTTTACTACTATGTTATAGGTTTTATTTTCTAATTTTACTCTGTTTTCACATCAATTGGTGTGAGCTTTAATTTCTATAAATGATTATATCTATTTATGTAAGGTGTAATAATCTTTGTTGTAATTAAATGATACGAAGATACATAAGCCGATGATAATATAACAGATGTGACAAACAAACATGCAGTATTCCCGCTATTAATTTTGACAAATAATAACGCTTGTTCAAACATGCCTATGTATCTAAGTACATAAACATTTCTTTTTCTTTTTCATATTAAAGTAAAAATTATATTCATGTTATTTTTCATTAATGTAGTACGTTTGGGAGGATAAGTTTGGTTTGCTTGTGGTTAACAAAACTGCATGTGGTAGATAGTAGAGCAATCTTAGTTATGATAAATACACTAATTACACGAAACATGAATTTCAAAAAAGACACGGCCTTTTTTTAGACATGATTGAATATTTTAATCATATTGCAGATTCAATAGTCTGAAGGCAAAAATCGCTTAAACACTACCCTAACATAGTCCGTAAAAAATGACATCTATATGCTATAAATATATGTTCATGTCCGTGTCTACAGCATAATTAGGGTATAATACTTAGAGCATGTTTATAAAGTTAGCGAAGAAGAGTGGAGGCTTCAAAACTGAAATAACATAGTATCTTACGCCTGAACGCAAATTCAGTACTCGGCTTGACAGGACGCGGCGCACTCGCTGCTCTGTAGTGGTATACGTGCTTTGAAATAAACAATATCATACCAATGTATGAAGGAGAATCGAAAATATTTGATAAGTGTGTATAATACTGCTCATCTGTAGATCAACAGCTATGAAAACTTTCAGGAAAGGAAATATCCTTTATCCTTGGACGCTACATTCAATTTTTCTTTCGAAGTAAAAACGTTTTTAGTAATTTGTGCCAGTGAATTCTTGTTATTTCTGTTATCCACATGATTATAATTATTATCCATGCGTTAAGTATGTCAGTATTTGTGGGTTACATTTCTTTTTCCTTAATACATTATTTATTTTTTATAATACTATAGTTGCAAACTTGCATGCAATCCACCTGAAGGTAAGTGACAACTGCCGCCCATGGACATTTGTTATCAACCCTAGATAAAGCCAACAGTCTTACTTGAGGCTTGCCTGAGGTTAAGGTTGACAAATGCCTTACTATCTCTGAGGACTAAGGTGGACTGCCTCGGTTAAGATGGACTGCCTTACCACACAAAAAATTGTGATACAAAAAAGACAAAATTGATAAAATTGAACTCAAAGTACGAAACATCCAAACATTTCTTTATTTAATTTATTATCAGTATAGATCACGGCCGACGGTAGATAGAAAAATATTAAGTCAAAGTATACATTTTATAGATATTAAAAACAATACTTTTAATTTCCAGGTACGAAAAACAAGCATACGAATGACAGCAATAAGAGAATATCCCTTCGACTTAAGCGACCTACAGAACCAACAGAGCGACGTGACGGAGTCATGCCCTGCGCCCACTAACCCACGCCCTACAGACCAACCCACTTCTATATTAAGCCCAGTATCCACTGGTACCCCACGAGCACCCACTCCCGACGGAAAGCGAAAAGTATCCATCATGGCGAATGAAGGCAGCAAAGACAGAGAAAACTTACCATCAGAAAGGTAAGAATAAGTTTTAACTCCCTTTTTAAGGAAAACGGCTTAGTTAATGGAACACATTGGTGACTCGAATTTAGTTACATCATCGCCACAAATGTTTCTTCCTGATAACAGCGGTATAACACTCTGTTGTGTACAGCATTAAAGTGTGTGGTAAGGGAGACATAGAAACGCATCTAGCCTATCTCAGGTAGGACTCCTATCTTTGGTTGATCACAGATGTCCATGGGCAGCTATGGTCCCTTACCATCAGGCGAATTGAATGCTTGTTTACTACTTCATTAATGTAAAAAAGGTTATATAAGATTATACTCACAAGCTTATTTATAAAATGAAAAAGTTTATATTGGCCATTAGCAAACGCTGTCGAAGGTCATGAATTGATGATGAACTTTGGTCTATAAGCTCCCTAAGATTTGCTATATAATATATGAGTCTTAATTTGAAGCCTTATGGGCGGATCGAGTACTTTACCCTTCGGATTTTTTTTAAATGTTGGAATGCATTTTACAAAAACTTATTTACAAATGTTTTTTTAGGATTTGTTTTGATTATTGAATAATAAAAAGCAGTGCCATAGCTACAAGCGAATAGCCTTCGAACGCTCTCCGAAAAACTTTATTTCAATATTTTAACAAGATTACTTTAGATTTTTTAAATCTAATAACATATAACTGCTTTGCAAAGCGTTTCTTTTTAGTAAGGGGTTATGAGAAAGAGCAACATAAGAAATACTAAAACAGCACCAGGAAAACCTAAATTAATTGCGGCACTTAGATGCAGATTTCCCGAAATTAAATGATGTACACATTATTGAACCATAGGTGTTACGTAAAAGGAGGAGGCTGAACTTCTGCAAACAACTTCACATAAAAACAGAGATTTTATTTGAAGTCAGTTACAAATGCGTTGCTATCCTGGGCACTGAAATAGTTGCCTTCTGTAGAACCTTTGTAGCTTACGAAAGCTGATATTTACATTTTTCCGGTACTGTACTACTTGGCCACTTTGCCAATAGCGAATGAACAGGACAAAATGTCGTCATAGTCTACAAACCAACGAATACACTCAGATACCCTAGAATGTAATCTATTTATGAATAACTTTCGAATACCGAACCTACTGCGCGGTCAGAAAAGTCTGATATTAGGGATACGTTAGTTAATGCAGTTAAAGTTAGTGCAGAGAAAATTATTATCGATAGATTGTATACCGATAGTTTAATTACAAGTAAAATAAAACTTTTATTGTCTAGTATTCTGACACTGTAAAACACAGTAGGTATATAAAGTAAAGTATGTCAAAAACGCATTATTGCTTTTAAATGTAACTTAGTCAAATAAGCCACATTTTCCCTATAATCGGAGTTTTCTAATGCACAGATGAAAGATACAAATAAAAGTTAGTTTTTTTTCTGGATGTATAAATTTAGTTTTTAATAAATTTTAATTATGGTCGAGTTTCGACCATTGTGACGGGATTACTATTTATTAAATAACAAATAAATATTTTTAATCTCGTAACAGTCGTAACTTGACTCCTCTATAAGTATGAAAAATCAGGAATGGAAAACAATTATTCTAGCACGGTCCTATAATACTTGCAAGTACGGCAAACAAGTACGAGACAATTTATAACCGACTTAGAAAAAGGAGGATGCTATTCCTATTATACATATATTATACTTTTGGTCGAATTCGCATAGTTTCATTAGAATATTATATAGCCTCATGGACATCTACCGATACAATCAAACCAGAATACTGCAGTGATACTCTATTTAATAAGGCAGAAATATTATTACAGTATCACAAGGAATTCTAAAAAGGAATTTCTGCCTTTAATTTCATGGTGTAGACGAACTACGTCGCGTAGCGGTCACTATGATGGTCTGATAAGCAAAAGGTTCGGGGCTTAATTCCCGATCAGGCCAAACATCTAATCAACCCAAATTATATTTATATTGTAGGTTATTTTTTTATATCATGGAAGTAGCAAACGACCTTGCAGGACACCTGATGATAAGTGCCAATGCCGCCCATGGACATCTGTATTCGACCCCTGATAAGATCACAGTCCTACCTGAGGTCGGTCACAGATGCGTTGCTACCCCTGAGAACTAAGTTGGAATGCCTCTAATAAGTATGTCTCCCTTACCATCCTTCAAGCCAGAACACAGCAGCGTTTAACGCTGCTGTTATAAGAAAGAATTAGGCGTGGCGGTGGTGCTGCCGGAGTGGAACCACAAAGGGTTCTTCCACCTTTAAAGGTCTACGTGTTTAGGGCCTTGTCTCATGGTAATTCACTTAACAAGATCCCTATAACGAACTATGTGTATAGAAAGTCATATTACTTATTTATTTATATTACGTGTAAGTAAGTGCCTATTATTATTTCAAAGATCATGTTTGGATTCATATGTCTCACATGTAACAGGAACTCAAAACTCTGGGTGCCAAAGAGTAAGTACTTATAATTTTTGTAGGTTTAGATAACAATCACAACCGATTACTACAGAAATATTCCTACTTTCTACAAGGATTTGCTATTATTCTTTTTTAGACTAATCGTTAAAATTATTGGTGTGAAATGCGCATCTTTAAATATTGCACAATAACTCTAAAAGTAATAGAAATAAAAGCATATTCTAAAAAAATATGTATACCTACTTGTAACAATTTAGGGAAATAGGATAAAAGGGCTCATTATAAGTTCGTAAATATAAAATTCGTAAACCCAAAATCGGACTTATATTAAACTAATGATCATTCCTGATATAAAATGATTACAATTTGTTTTTGAGTATCAAGCAATGTTACAATAAAATAAATTAGAGAATCTCATATCACAATTCAAAACAGACTCTGCTCCGAAATAAAATAATATAAAAAGTATTTAATAGTTGAGTTGAAGATTAATAATCTGCGAATTACACGACCTGTACATGAAACGCTGTGATACGATTGTAACACTAATTATATGAATTTAAAAACTTTTTGTTAATGAAAATAATTGTTAACATCATTTTCATTAACAAATTTTAAATAAATGTCTGTTTAGTTGCCATTAATTTGATAGCAAATTTCCATTCAACACGTTGTAACTCTTCCACGCGTCCAAGTCACTACATGATCGTAACCTACCAAATCTGAATATGCAATGAGCGAGCTGCCCGTAATGTTTCATTTTAACAGTGTCCCCTTCACTCATACTCATTGAACATACATATAAAGATTCATACCTTGCGGATCACGTGAATATTATTTAGTGAAAGGCATAACGAGTAGTACCAAACAAAGGAGACCTGTTTGAACATACGTCTATAAAGGTACCCCGGCAGTAGGGGCGTGTTACTGGAGGTCAAATTATTTGGGCGTTCCACAATTCGTAAAACTACATACAACGAAAACAGCATGACTCACTCAAACAAGGCTGTCGTAATGTATAAATACAGCAGTCACGTGCTTTTAGTGTCTATTGTAATATGCCTACTATTCGAACGTTCCTTTTTTAATTTCTTCAATATGTTACGACAGAAGGTACAGATAATAACAACAAATAACCTAAATATTTTTTACATTCTAATTGGCTCTTTAGTTATTAATCTATTAAATGAAGTAACAGAATCAGTGCGGTAAAAAAAATATGTACGCATGATGGGCGCCAGTGTAAAAACAAGAATACCTACATATGCACGAATGTCGTTCAACTCAGAAATTTTCTCAACGAACAGTTCAATCAAAACTGAAGAACACTTTTGATGTAGCAACTTGTTTGTCAACAACTACGCTTAAGTATATATTTAATACTGAGTGTATATGGGACGCCATTGTGATCTGGTCTGGAGGTATACAGAGTATACTTTAGAATAGACTTTTTCATGTAGTCAACTAGGTATTAGCCTATCTCATATGTTGATTCCTTCGCTTCCAACTTCCAAAAGCATACAAAGAACGTGAGGAAGTTGTATTTTTCTCTACTGACACCACCTAACAAAACTTAATAAATATGTTATTGTAATTTTTATTTTAAAGTTGATCTGAATTAACTTTTTTACATAATACGGTAAACGCCTACTTTAATCGCTATGCAATGTTTAGCCACGACACTGTGCTGCATCGAATTATGAAGCAAAATAATTATTGAGATGCAATTATATGTTTGTAAAGCGACTCATGTCACTATTATGATGCAAAATTTATTTTTTACACAAAATTTATTTTTTATAAAGGCCTGTCTAATTTTCGAAGTTAGACGTACTTGGATGGTACAAATAACTTGAAACGGAAACTTCAGTCAAGCAACTACGAATATTGCAGTATATTGACTTACGCAATATGACCTATGCAAATATAAGACCTTTTTCTAAAAAAATATTATTCCCTAAAATCAACTACAAATACGCACACACTCTACCTGCGTTCGGCATGAATTTTAATTATTGCTTTGATTCTTTGAAACCTATGAGGAAACATTCATAGTGAAATTTATTTAACTCCATTTCTTTTTATAAATTCGTAAAATCCTGTGAAAATGTGATTTAATCATAAAAAGACTTATTACTTTATTACAAATTACTTATTACTTATTACAAATATGTTAATAATTACTGATATGTTAGTCAGTTTTCACCATTTTAGCGCTTTTAGTTATAAGTTCACGCTTACTGTTTTACAAAATATAATGAAATAGCTGCAGTAAAAGTTCATAAGGTGACATAATATTTCTTTGTTATTAAAAATGCTGACTCTATTAATAAACTGCTATAATTTTGTAATTATAAAACCTTTTTGACGCTTTATGATATATAAATTATAAATGTTTATAAACTATATTATAACGTAACAATAATAAATAAAAAATAAAACTTATAAAAAACATTCAGAAACACTTTATAACGTTTTAATCCCATTTTTTATAATAATGTGTAACAAACGACCATGCAGTATGTACCTACGCCTGGTAGTAAGTGGCCAATGCCGACTGGACTACTTGCGTTCGGTCACAGTTCCTAGTCCTAAAGACTATGTTGAATCTAAGAGTATGTCTCTTTTACCACACCCATATATCGTAACATAACAGCGCTAAACACGGCTGTTATTAGTTAAAAGTCTTAATTTATTTTAAGCATAACTTACAACAACCAATTTACAGCAACAAACAAATTGCACGTGACTGCAAATTGTATTTTTTTTCATGGCTCTATATGACGACTCTATTGTCACATGCTACGAATTACACACTTACGAATATATTTATGCATCTACTTAAAATACTTAACATTCACATAAAATACTAAAACACGTTTTTTATAAGAAGCGTTAAAAGACTTTTGCTATTTATTTATTTGTCGACTTAAATAATTTCGCTGATAACCCGATGAACTAATACATATAAAGTACATATAGTAGATAAATAACTCTTTTTTATTTTTCCACCAGCGAGTGTTAGGTGCACTTCTTAATTAATTATGCATTAAATATCTGTCTACTTAAATATCCTTGACTTTTTAGACGTAGCCCGTTTATTTACAGCTACATATTGGTATACAATGTTCACCAAGTTTAAAGAATATTATTATTAATTCTTGGGTACTTTGATGCAAGTAACAATACCAGTACAATGGTGTACCTAACTTTGTTCTGAGATCTAATTTGTTATGGTCATTTGGCATGGCTACGGGTTAAGTATGTAGTGCTTGGTTTCATATAGGTACATCGCCTGCGTAGCGTAACATTCTCAATTGCTTACGTACATTCCAGCTTTTTATCAAATCAAATTTTATCAGATTTGTTAACGACAACGTGCTACGAATGGAAGTATATTCAGTAATAGAAATAAAATTTACTTTTTTATACTTAAAAATATTCCATGTTCTACGGTTTTTAAATTAGGATCTCAATGACTAAGATACTAAATAAGTATAAACAAATCAAACTGTCTGTTAACCTGTTTGAAGCGTACCGTAATATATAAAAAATATGGAATATAGCCGTTACCTTTAGAATGCTTTTATTGTTACTATATTTTAATTTAATTTCATTTTTGTATTTTTCTATTTTTTATATGCCGTTGTTGATTATAACTTCAGAAGTCATCAATCCCAGCAGCCTTTTTAGTACTTGTTATATTTTTTGTAAGACAATGTCCAAGTTATTCTTGGTAACCGCAATGCTTAGTCGTGGAAAACAATACTCGATTTTTCTCAACTCCTTTGTAAACAATGTGTCGTTACTCGCGGAAGAGCGAGTGTATGCGGACAGAGTAAAATGCGTGTTGTACAGGTGTGCGTCGGTACTGTCACATAAGTTTGCTTAAAATGTTTGTAAAAGTGTTGTAAACAGTGGTTCGCATAGCTTCGTTCAGTAGCGTGCCACCTCGATCCGAACGCAGTTGCTGCCCCGGGCTCGGGCTTAGCATGCGTTCCTATGGCTGAGGGCTCACTAGTGTGGTGGAGCGATTTTTCTGCACGTCGGCCAATGACCGAAGAGCCGGCCGGCGAAACTAAGCGCACCGAGGCAGTCACGTGTCCGGGGTGAGACGCGGCGGGCGGTTTAACTCGCATCGCAGCCGAACCTTCTCTTATAA
>DWPW01000074.1:0-15562 GCA_018252015.1 Astraptes brevicauda
CACAACCGGAGTCCTCTGAGCGCGATGCCCCATAGGGATTCACTCGGGCGATTTTGCTCGCCACTCCGTTTGTTGCACGACGATATGCGACCACACATATCGCCGTCCTTCCCGGGGTTGCTGGGTGGACAGTTCGAGCTCCCACTCTAGTCGCCCGCAACCCTGAAAGCCCCCTTTTAGTCGCATCTTACGACATACAGGGGATATCGTAGCCCTATTCTGATCCCGGTACTAAGGGATAAAACCGTAGAGCCCTCCTAAAGCCTCCTCTAGCTCTTCCTATACATACATAATTATAAATAATGGCGATTTCCAAAAATATTTGATTGGAATCGATCGAATTCTAATTCATCAATTCATTTGAATAATCTAAGATTCAAATCTTCATCCGCACGAGGAACTTTAAAAAAAGAAATTCAACCAACTGAGGTACCAACGAAATCTAAAGAAAAACATTTAAAGAATCTACGATTCGAACCCGCACCACATAATAAACGATAAAATTAAATCCACTAAGTTACCAAATAAACGTGTTTTATCACCGTCCACTAAACCTTTTGATATAAAACTTACCCTTTTCATAGGCCATCTTAGCAATTTCCACTGCGATGCTCACCGATACACTCTTCACTTGAGACAATGGAGGATAAATGCGTCCGATAGCTAAATCCTCCTCACTCACGAAGTTTGCTAGCGTCTGAAAGATTTAACTTTATCAATAAGTGCCGCTATTCGTAGCTTCAACTTCATATGAGATGTTCCAATAAGATTTAATAAGAATGGTTCTAATAAGAAATGTTAGCTGCTTAGCTCTCGGGGAAAGAATTCTCAAAAGTCCTTCATTCATCAACTTTATACGTCACCACTTATTATCAGGTCTGCCTCCTCTTTCCTATTACCTAACCTTAATTTATTATAATTAATGAACCATGCTGGTATTTTTTATAAAGCCACTTTATCGTATTAAACAGTAATGAAAACATGTTATTAGAAATAAATAATGTATAGGATACAGGATGATTTTTTCAAGTGTGTGTGGAATGCCAAATTCAAAACTATAAAGAATATCTAAAAATGCTGACACTGTATTTTTAGAAAAAAAATCTCATTGCAAAGTCTGGAATCAAACGAATTTATTATGAAAAAAAAAAGGCCTTTACCAAAATTATTTCGCTATATAATTACAAATATTATAATGAAGGTAAGGATAAGTACGAAAATAATAAATACCCGGGCTGCCGTCAAAAACATGGTTTCAGGTATACGATGGGCGCGAACCGCAATCACACCGAGAGCGATACCTGGGAATATGTAGGAGTTGTTCCCTTGTCCCGTGCGGTATTCCTTGCCACCGTAATTTACCGGGGGAAAGGGAGATCCCGAGGCGAATACACATTTACCCTTAAAGATAATTTTTTTTTTTAGGTTATGCAAGTAGCAAACTAGCATGCAGCCCACTTGATGGTAAGTGGCCACCGCCGCCCTTCAACGCTGTGATCAACCCCAGATAAGATCACAGTCCTACCTAAGATCGGCCACAGATGCGTTGCTACCACTGACTAAGTTCGAACGCCTCGAATTCTTATATCTCTCTTACCACACTCTTCAGAACAGAACGCAGCACCGCTTAACACTACTGTTATAAGACAGAAGTAGGCATGGCGGTGATGCCGCCAGCGAACCCATTTGAAATATAAATAATCTGTTTGTTGCTAATTTCGGAAATACTGGGGCCAAATGTAAATAAGAATTTACAGTTGAAATGTAATTATTTATGTCTATTTAAGCATAGGTCATCTTTAGGTATCTAAGCCATGGATGTTGCGGAGCTTCGACTCCGACTCCGATAAGTCGGAACTTCCGATTGTTATTCAACCTTCGGTTCCGGCTTCGGTTCCGAAACATTTTAATCGGAGGTTTAATAGGAGGTTGCAGTCAACTCATTTGATTTAATTTTATATGTTGTTGAAACATAATAATATGAAATAATCAAATATAATCTTGATACTTAATTTAAAGTCTTTTTAATAATGACAAAAATAAAACATGATTAAAATTATGAAACTAAAACCTAAATACGCATTAAAATGATTACTACAACATTTTTTTTTACAATTTCTGATTCCTGACATGCCTCCGACTCCGACTCCGATTCCGTCTCCGATAAATCAAATTTAAAAACTCCGACTCCGACTTCGATTCCGATAAATGACCTCCGTTACATCCCTAATCTAAGCATATATAAACATAGGTCAGAATCTTAACCCTAATAAATATATTGGAAGAGACTTTCACACAAGATGAAGTTGATTTCTATAGAAAAAGGTTTAAGTGGCAACAAACCCCGGTATTGTCATAAGCAGCTTGCGCAGTGCATTCGGCTTTGCTTGTGGGATTTGAAAGGGCAAATATTATCGGTCTTTCGGTATTCTTCGCCATTATTTTCAGGATATTGGCTGTAAAAGCTCCACCCACAGTTGAACAACCTGAATTACATAAAAACCTTTATTTTTAGATAAATAGTATATTAAAAATTCATATCAACCTATAGAGTAATTTATAGTAGCTATTTTGAAGCAATCACCGAGTGGTATAAATTTTGCTTTCTTACATTAGGAATCCACGGTTCAAATACTATATACGCTATGATAATACTATTAATCAATGAAACGGAAGATTTCTTCTGACTTTTAATGGATCTAGAAGTTCATGTATGAGTAGGAAAAAATCTTAAAGTTGTGTGAAACCCACCAATCTGAATTTGAACTGCAAAGGTATGACCAACTATAATTTCTGCCATAAAGCAGCAGTGTTTTCTACGAATTCGTATGAAAAATTCAAGGCAACCTTCGTCATACATAAATCAATCCTCACGAGTGTCAACATTATCGTAAAAATCTTTTTAAGTGAATATTTTCAAACACATTTTTAAATTAATGGGAAAATAAATTATACTAAGAGCTCGTCCTTAATTAATTTTCGACTCTCTTTTTTCTTCACTCCTACCACTTCGCATTCCTTACTGAATTTAATTATATCCTAAAACTACAAACTGAAATATGAGGTTAAAAAGTACGAAAAGCTTAATAATAATGTAGAGGTACTTTGTCTAAAGATATAGCAATTCGCTATTTCTAAGGAGCATGCAAGCCTCTTGATGGTAGTGACCACTCCCATCCATGGACATCGGCAATCTTCGTTCGACAATATCTGTACTTACCCCAGACAAGATCAGAGTTTTAGGTACCACAGATGCGTTGCGACGTATATTTATATGGCAAAAGGCATTTCTATCTGGTGAGCCCATCCTAATGACTCTCAGTCACAGCCTGTACAAAATCTGATTCAAATTGAGCAATAAAATATTTAATGGTCGTAGAACTTTTTGGGTTGATACCGACGGCACCACCGCCACACCTCTTTTTTAGAACAGCAGAGTTAAACACTGCTTTATCTGATCTGAAGGGTGTGGTAATGTCCCAGCTTACTCCACAGGGCGAGCAACGCATCTATGTATAGTCAACCTCAGGTAAGACTCTGATATTATCTGCTACAGCAGTGGTCACTTAACATCATATAAACTGCATGCTCGTTTGCTACTACAAAATTTAAAAAAGGATTCGGATGTACAGTTGTAGCCCTTCCTATTCATTTTCTGTAAGTAACTAGGTAACGGCCTAGTTACTCACAGAAAACGACTAACCAATCAAACAAGTAGGCTTGAGTTTAGCGACACACTCCTCAAAGTTCTTCTGAGGCTCTACGTCTTTCCCGAAATTTTTCGCGTGTTCCGGCACACCACCTTCGCGTTTAGTGGTCAGCAGACCGTCGATATCAAACATGAATATCTTGTTCTGAGCTTCCTTCTCCTTCAAACCCTCTTCGACCATCGCTGCCACTGTTAGGTTTGCTATGCCATTTGCTGCCTACAACAAATTATGAACACCCAAACATTTTCCATACCCAGATCCATATAACAACACCATATTTTCTTTCATATTTTATGGCTTTCAAGGGAATTTGTGAGTTCTACAGGGAGTTAAGACTATATTTTGACCTAGAAAATAATCAGGGTTTCTGCTGAAAAATAAAAGTTTCTGCATGGAGACACTGACGGAACACCTTATTAAATGTTATAATGAAAACATCAATCACTTTTTTATGCCTATTTAGGCAATAGCGATACTGTTTTCTAGTTTAAAAGGCGTGGTAAAGGAAACCATACGTACCTACTTTTTAAAATACTTGTAACTTAGTCCACAAGAGTATGCACGTGCGTGCACGTGCGTGCATACTCTTGTGGAGACCTTAGGTAAGACTCTAATAAAAGATTATCTAGAATGATTGCAAATTCAATATTGTAATGTCCCGTTAAGCAAAATGTATTAATATATATATATTCAATGTAATCTAAGCGTAAGATCGCGTATACCTGTATTTATTTTCTTTATGATCAATTTGAATACACAAAAAGGAACACGGTAAAAATACAACTTCCCCTACAAACAATCTAACAATAGGCGTACTTATCTTCGTTATTTTTCTAGTAAGGAATATTCAGACGTTAATAACTCTTGAAAATAATAGATGATCCCGCCGGAGCCCAGAAAACACCGCTTAACGTAATTACTGCCGAATACACCACTCCAAATGATTTCTCAAAAGGTATGGCAATTAATCTTTTTTTAAACAATTTTGTGGAAAATACACACGCTATTTGATAATGCTTGTGATCTTAGTCATTTTATGTTGTGGAGTCAATTCTTGGCTTTCAGATAATTTGGAAGGGTTTAGCTACAGCTTGAACAAAAATATCGCGAGGTAACCTGTGAGTGTCTTCTTTAAAAAAGTTCTCAGAGGCGAGTGAAGTCTACCAACTTACACTCGGCCAGTGCGATGAACTATAGCCTAAACCCATCTCACTCTGAAAGGAGAGACATGTCTAGCTGTGAAATACAAGTTAGACATTGTCTAGGAGTCAAGGATATCCAAGTAAGATTCTTTTCATTAACGAAATCGTCAACCACCATAACTTAGCGACCCATTAAACCAAATTTTCAGTGCATAGATATTTTAAAATAAGACACAATGACACAATGTTCGTTAATATTTCTGACGTTGAGAAGATGTAGATAAAAAATTGTCACAAAGACGAGACGGGTTGACTTTGCATAGGAAAAAAGCCTAAACGCCATGTAGGAAAGGTATCATTGCATACGCTTGCGTTGCTACTCCCGAAGACAAAAAACAAATAAACCCAAGAACTTCTTCACGCTAGAAATAGTTGTATTAAACGCTCACCTATTTTTAGCGTGTGAGAGTGAAAGAACGTGTGAGCGTGTAGTGTGCGAGTGAAAGAACATCATTTTGAGCAACTTACAGAGCCAGCACCGAGAAACATATAAATGTTTTCACTAAGCTTTTTCTTCGTGATCCTCACAGCCGCCATCAGACCAGCCACGGCGACGCTCGCCGTGCCTTGGATATCGTCGTTAAAAGTACAATAACAATCTCGATACTTGTCCAAAAGACGCGTCGCGTTTATAAGAGCAAAATCTTCAAACTAGAAAAATGTTATGAGTTTATATTATGTTATCAGTTATGTACGATATTTTAATTAGTTTAGAAAAATGAGGAAAACTTTACTGAGAATTTAATTGACAAAAATAAAATACTACACAGAAAAATATTTTAATGGGTAGGTATAAAAATTTACTGTTTTTTTTAGATGCCAGATAAATAAATTCCTAAACTACCTCCGTTGTAGTTATATTTAATATATTATTTAATTAACTTACGTGAAACATTTACCTGTGCATAATACAAAATGGGAATCTTTTAAGTGTACCTAACTGGTGGTAATTTCGTACCTATAGATATTGCACATTTTTAAACAGCCACATAACATGACATTTGTATACCGAGGATTGCAAAATCGATAGCTCAAATTATTAGATGGTCAAAACATTGACAGATGATACCCACAGTAAGTAGTTTATAGAATCTTCTGTATACCAAATTGAAAACGTCTTCGCTTAAGATTTACGATACAAACTACAGTTCTGTTCATAAGGAACAATACTACACTTGGCCACTGTCCGAATACCTACTCGACTTCCCTTAAGGAAACTGTTTATTCTAGTCGCTTCCTTGCCAGATCTACTTATTGGTATATGACTTTCTTTTCTCATTCATGAACCTAAGAAACTTTAATAAAAAGATATGGTTGTAAGTTACACCTACTTATATAATTGTGCTTTATAGGTAAGCTCAAATCACTTTATAATATTGTTTTCTGATACGTAACATAACAATATTTGTAACTCGAGTCTTAAAGATCAGAGAGATAATATTGCTATAGAGATCAAAGATCAAATGTGTTTATATACAACAGGAGAGAAATAAAATCGCTTTATTTAATTGACAAATGTATCTGTTATGTGTGCACACATAGAATACAATGTAAAATGTGTAAATATTATATAGAGTGTAACGAATGTATGTAATGTATTGTAGTTTATTTTTAACGCTTTCGAGAATCCAATACATCAACTTGAAGGAATAAAATATACTATTAAATGTATTAGAGAAAACATAAATCCTCATTATATGCAATGAGTAGAACATAAATTACCTGCAGAAGTGTATTCGGCCCGTATCTCTGAACGCAGGCTTGCATAAATTCATCAACTAGATCGTCGTAGTCTTTGCCGCGAACTCGTTTTTGACGCAACCCTATATAAAGGGGGTCTTCTAGAAGACTCTGGGAATATTTAATTGTAATTATATTAGTAACGGTTTACGTTTGAAGTTGGTAATACACCGTGATTGGACTCCGATGGGCACCACCGTCGTGTCTATTTCTGCCTAATTACATCAATGTAAAGCGCGGCTATGTTGATTTGAAAAGTGTGGTGAGGGAGACGTACCTATTAGAGGCGCTTGCATTTAGTCTTCAGCTACGCATTTATTACCAATCTCAGGAAGAACTAGTCTTAACTGCGGTTGAATACATAGTTAAGTTCATAGCCGGCAGTGGCCACTTACCATCAGGTGGACGGCATGTTCGTTTGCTACTACCTTATTAGAATAAGGAAGTTGAACTAATTAATATGAACGGGTATCACTTATAATTTTTTCGGCTCGTTTTGTAGGAGTTAAAAATAACAACTATAAGACCGAACTTAAATAGGAATTTCACTATCCATTACACTACAACTAATATCAAGGATAGATTTATTACTACAAGATTAACTACTTTTTATTACAATAAAGGACTCTTGTGAAATAATCAAAAAAATCCCAGAGTTTCACAAGCCCTAGACAAACCTTAGGGATTTCGTAAGTCGATATAATATAGTTTACGATAAAAATCTCGATCACGGAAAATAATGAGAAAACACGATTATAGCCAAGTCTATTAGGATTAGATTCTCATTAATCTTGTTTGTGTTCAAGCATGCGAACATAATTTTCACGATGTTATTAAGAAAGTGCCATCATAAACGT
Organism: Astraptes brevicauda; assembly: GCA_018252015.1. Classification (NCBI taxonomy): domain Eukaryota; kingdom Metazoa; phylum Arthropoda; class Insecta; order Lepidoptera; family Hesperiidae; genus Astraptes; species Astraptes brevicauda. The sequence continues at coordinate 7,510 of DWPW01000074.1, forward strand.
ATGTAGAAAACCCACTTATATCTCTACTTTTATATGAATTTCATTTATAATAACAAAATAACTAATATCAAAATAAATAAAAAAAACAACCAAAAAAAAGATACCTACCTATCTATCTATATTTTTATAAGTAACATAAAAACGTAAATAATAATGAAGTTAAGCGTTTTTTATTAAAATGTAGTAATTGTGCCAGAACAATATCACTAGTAACTCTTCTGTTTCAAAGAAAACTATTTATACGAATACCTGGTTATCTGTACCGAAATCCAAAGTAATAGGCAGGCACTGGTGTGGTTTGATCCCCGCCAGCGCCGTATAGAGCGCCAGCTTGCCTACAGGAATACCCATCCCGTAGGCACCCAAATCACCCAAACCGAGGATTCTTTCACCGTCCGTAAACACTATCGCCCTTACGTCATGCTCTGGCCTACGGTAATAATTATAAAGTACACAGATGATAAGATTAGGTAAATTCATACAAATAATTCAATTTCAAATACATTGATCATTATTATCAATCCCAGATCTTGGAACTTTAAAGTCTTAAGTCTAAGCTCTTAAAGTTCAATATATCTATATATTTACGTACGTAGTTACATACATACTTGAAGACTTATAATTAAGGTTTTAGATGTAAGGTAAGCTCTAGAGCTTGCCGTATCTCTAAAAACTTTTAGATATACGGTAAGCTCTGTAGGTAGTCCTGAAACAACCGACATGCGGTGGGAGGCAACTTCAAAATGAAAGACTGTATAATAAACGTTAATTTATTTTTTAATAAACGTATATAAATAGCTTACAATATGCCTTCAATCATATGAAACTATTATGGAGGCTAAGTACCCTACGAGTTATAACTTAGACTATTTACAAAGTCGATAGCTTCGAAAGTTACGTTATCAATCACTTAGCAAATATCTGTTCTGAAACTAATCGAAATCATTTCGTGGATCAATCCTTAATGAGTATATCTGATTCATATACCTTTGAGGTAGATACAAGACAGTAGAAAATTCTACAAGTTCTAATAATATGATTTAAATGTCACATTCATCGGGGGGTGGCGGTTTGATCGGCACTGGAGACGTTAAAAATATTACGCCGTTTCTCGTTAACGTCCCCATTTCGGCTTCGAAGAGGGTATCGTTAATAATCTTTTCAGCAAAAAGTCTCTGTTCTGGAGCTAATCGGGATAATTTTAAAGCCCATCCTTTAGCAAGGATGTCTGCTGCATATTCCGGTCTTTTAAAATACGATGGGGTAGGTAGATATTCTATGAGTTCTTCTGACGGTGTGGTCATAATTCGTTTAAGTCTTTTACTATGTGTAATATTTTCCACCGGTGGCGAGGTTGGTGTTCCACTAGCATTTCCTAACGGTACTAGTGGTGGTGGTGGTGTTGAAATTAATTCTTCAACTAATGGTTGCTGTAACAAAAATTTTAAGTTGATTATTTTGTTAAACTTAGTTAACTATAAGTACTATCCAAATACTGATACCTCTACAGATAGATTCGAAATGTGGTATTTCAATGACAAAAATAACGTATTAGTTAATTACAACTGGGAAACGTAAACGTGAAATATATTTTTCAAATTATTTTTATTAATATTTTGTAATGCGCCATTCGGTAATAGTAAACGTAAATCACAATAATTATGCATAAAATAATTATGGAGCAATTTCACCAAAACTCATCTATTCGGTCAAATAGAAATATATATAAATTAATATAAAAGTATGAACATAATAATATTTTAATACTGACACTGAGCCAGTAGAGTTACTATAATTGTAACTAAGTTATATTTCTAATCGGTTTACATATATTGATCGATAAAAATAGACGTATAACCTGTTCTTAAGTACTATGTTACTTTGTAATGCCAAGGCAAGATAAACGACATTATAAAAAGTTCAATCAACTCGTAATCTCACCGTTCAGTGTTGCAATATATCAATACTTATTTGTCATAAATACATTAAATTCGTTTCAAAATATGACTACAACAAGATTTAGTCATTATTATTTTTTTATTTACTGTCCAAGTATATTAATACAGGAAATCAGTTTTAGGGCGCCAATACTATATAATCGTCGACGCCATTCTATTTACCTAATTTCAGTGTCATTTAGCGTTATCGTATCATAATTAACTTCTTCGTCGTCTGAAATTCAAAGTACATACTTACTGTAAAATGTCATTGTGTTTGTTTGTAATAGGACAAAGAATTGTGATACGCAAGGTGTTAAAATACAAGTTAGAACTATTGTCTTCTTTATAAAATAAAAGAATGTCTAAATAAATATGTTTGATTGTACTCACCTCGCTTTCCGACCCAGACGATGGGTTGGCCGTTTGATCTTTTACGAAAATCATATCATTGTAATACCATAAAGTGGGTTCTGCGTCATCACCCGATCCGCCATTTAATTGTCTGCGATGTATCTTCTGGCATTCCTTATTAAAATTTGTTCTTAAGATATTGATTTTCTTTTTCAATTTGTCTTCGTCGTAATCGGGTCGGTATTTTCTTAATACACTTAGTATTTTTTGTAATGCAAGATATCTTTTAGTTTTATTCGTGTAATCCCTTAATTTCACTTTCCATAACTCTGGACACTCGCGGTATAAAGATATTAAGAGCAAAACAAATTCTCGGTTCGTGATGGGCTCAATCGCTTCCAAATTATTGACATTGGGTTGTGAATGCGATACGTCCGCCATATCTTTAGACTGCGGAGCGAATGAACGAACGATTGTCAATCGCTCAGCAAAACGATCAATGGCGCCGTCAGTGCTATTTGACAGTGCGATCAATCATAGTCAGTACCGTACACACGAATACCAGCCTTAATGCTTGGACCGACCGTCGTTTTAGATCGATTTAAACCGAAACACATACTACTCTCTATGCCTTCGTTTAAATCTAAATTAAACTGAATACGGAACGTCAACGCCTATCAATCATCCGTATTGACAATTCCAATTGACCTGACAGTTTCGGATGCACATTAATCTTCTACGGTATACTTAGATACGGATACGGAATAAGTCTTACCTAAAATATCAATTAAAGAAATGCTTATTCCCTTCATGTTTTAGAATAAAAGTAGATAATGTATCTAATAAATTTGCCATTCACTTAATAATATAAACCCATTTAAAACTTACCAATTCTTCAAAATCTCCAAAACGTGCCCTTTGTCGTTAACGGTTATAAAAAGGCCCCTTGCTCTTCTATAAATAAGCCCGAATCTTTGACAAGCGAGCCCTACAGTGGGCGTGTAAACAATAGGCAAATATTTTTCAATATTTTGAGCTAGAAGGCTAAAGAACAGTTTTTCATTTGTATCCTAAAAATGTATTTCATGTGTAAAACTTAAAAAAAATGCAAAACTTTATAAGCAGAACATTGAAGGAACATCCATTAATTACGAAGACTTAAATAACATACGAAAGATATTATTAAAATAAGTCTATAATATATAATAGTTAAAAAACACGGTTTTGTAAAAGAACGAATTAAAAAGTAAAAAATAATTATTATAAAAAACCGTGGGGTCCATGGTGTCCAACACATCAAAACGCACCCGAGGCTTTCTTTACAATAATTTTTTACTTTTTAGTTAGTTTTTTCGCAAAAGCGTGGTTTTTTAGACTTTTTAACTATTTTTTTGTTTCATATTATTGCACATCGGTCTTTGATAAGTATGCAAAGTTTCAAATTAATACATCGTTTCTAAGTCTGTCAAATTTACGTTCAAATTTTCCGTTACATACAAACATACAAATATACAAACATACGACCGAAACTAATAAAAGCGAATTAATTAAGTAAGTACTTACACATTATTTAAATAGTCTAGATATTAACTAACATCCAAATTATGATTATTACCTGAAGTTCCACAAGATAAAGATACTTATTCAAATCGTCCATATACCTATCAATTGAAATTCTACAAATATTCAACTGTTCCTCTTGAGTTTTATAATCGGGCGCCAGTAACCCGTGAATGCCTAGAGCTTGTCTTTCACGAAGCGTAAAGGCGAGACCCTAAAATATTAAAGCTCAGTTTATGCGTAAGTAGGTATATACCTACTTATATGGTGAGCAGCGACAGCCTAATGGTTGAAACTCGGCCTCTCAATCTGTCTGAGATTCATATCCCAGGCATGCACCTCTGACTTTTCGAAGTTACGTGCGTATTAAACATTAATTTTTATCACTTGCTTAAACAGTCAAGGAAACCTGCACGCCTAAGGGATAATTAAAAAAGATTAATTAAAGGAGATTCCTTAACATCAGAGGCTTAAAGGCTCAAGGCAACAAACGATTAAAGCTAAAAGCTAATTTAACCCCAACGATATTTACGAAATCTTCATAAAAAATAGATTATCTAAAATTCTCGTGTGGTATCTTATGAAATAATAAAATTACTCATAACAAGGAAGCTTCGTTTATCGAATAGGTGAACGACAAAATATGTCATTAATTTGCCCTCCTGATAAAAAATAAGACTCCTTTATTATTGTTCAGTGTTAATAAAATTAATGTCATTTAATGATATACATTGATATCATTTTGTGTTGGTAAAAAAATGGTTTATTGATCGTAGAAAAAAAATTGAAAATATTATCCTATTTTGTAGGCGTAAAAAAGACAAAAATAAAAAATCCAAATACACAATCGATAAAATTACTGAAAATTGAAATAATTATTAATACCAGAACACAATATGATAGAACGCAGCATAGATTGTCAAAGGAAGGTTCATACAGTTTACTTTTGATAAATGGATTTTATTACCTTATTAAGACGAGGATCTCTCAAATGGTCAATGCCTCTGACCATATTCGGACATATTATATTTCCGGTTACTTCGTTAAAATCTCTCGATATAATAGTTACTAAATCTCCAGAGTACTTTGGCAAAACAAGGCCTAAGACTCTTTTTTTTCGAAGACACTTTATAGGTCTGAAAAAAGCAAATGCTTAAAGTATAAAAAGAAAAAATATGTTACTCTGACTCTAATAATTGCCTTAAATATATCTGTAAATAAGCACCTACAGGTCTAAGTCCTGAATTGGAGTTTGTTGGCATCTCAAAAGACTTTGAGTAGTAACTTTTAAGTCATTGACACCAGAATATAAAGTATGTTGCTATACGGAAGAAATTGGCCTGGCGAATTTACGCCAAGTCCAGTTTTATTACCATTGTAATGACTTATTACCATTGATTTTTACCATAAAAAAAATCAAAACCAAATTATTACTTACATAAATATCTTAGAAATCGAAGAAAACATTTCAAAAATTAACGTAATTCATCAGCGAAAATACGAGCTGACACATCTATCAAAATAAATCCAATTTATGTCTATTAAGACATAAATTTCTATCAGTACCATTTACTTTTTTTTGTTAGTCTATGATATAAAAAATACGCAAAAACTTACGCCGGTGTACAAAACGACAACGTAGAAAAATGCCCGCAGGCCAAAATGTGCGCCCATCTCATGCAGCGAAACGAATACCACACACTATAAAATTGTTTTGTTTTAATCGTGGAGTTGTTTTAAGATAGTAGAACTCTTTGTGGTTCGACTCCGGCGGCACCACCGCCACGCCTATTTCTACCTTATAACAGCAGTGTTCAGCGCTGCTATGTTCTGGTTTGAAAGGTGTGGAAAGGAAGACCTCTTATTCAAGGCATTCCAACTTAGTCCTCAGGGATAGTAACGCATATGTGGTCGACCTCAGGTAGGACTGTGATCTTAACTGTTGTTGATTTCATAAGATGTCCATGGGCGGCAGTGGCCACTTACCATCAGATGGGCTGCAAGCTCGTTTGTTATTTCCACAACATAAAAAAAATAAAAAAGGTGGGCTGCATGCTCATTTGCTACTTCCATAACATAAAAAGGTGGTTCGGCTAGACTGTTTAAATTGATTTTTGTTAAATTAATAATATTATTGTAGCACGTCGCCACCTAAAAAAAATTATCCACCGTGTACGCGCTATACGTACATGTGTAAGTACATTCTATGCGCCCGATGCCCTTTTATACACCAATAAGCGCTGCTCATAATGATTTCCAATACAACATGCAAGCGTGCATCCGTGCAAATTTTAATATATGTATGTATGTATATACATACATATATTAAAATAAGGGTATTCTAACACACCCTAAGTGCACTTGCAATTATCAATTCGTATAGTTTCGTATTAGTTAATTCATATTTACAGCATTAAATATGTAAACTGTAAATTTTATCTTGCAAGTCACTAGTACTACTTTTATTTTACAGTGGTCATAATATCAAAAGAAATAAACCAAGTTGGACATGATAGCGTGTATAAGTACAAAAAATCTACTTGAGCATATTTTACAGGCTTAATCCTAAGGTAACGCAAGTAAAACAACAATTGTTTTGAACATGTTTAATTAGTAACTTCCATTCTTTTTTGTATTTAACAATTAGCCTACTAAACATACACGATAACGTCTTGCATTCGAACGAGAAATACATTTAGGGGAAAAGTCAGAAGAGCGAAGATAATTGACCTAAAAGATAATTATGAACTTAAAGAAAAACCCTGATTGTTAAAACGCAAGAAAATGAAACGTTGCAAATCGTAGAGTGTATGTTTTAAATATGTAAAGTTACAGAACACACAAACAGAAATTCAACATATTTTTATTAATTTGTACAGTTCGTTAGTATAACACTGTAAAGATGGATCCACACCGTATAACAAATGGTGATACAATTCAATACATACATGTGTATTAACGGTTAGTATTAACAAAATATCACAATGTGTTATCTTGTTTTATTGTATAACATGTTATGTAATATAGTGAGGACTCAATATTACCTACATATCGTCACAGCAACATAATCACTTCGTATCAAAAGATACCAGGTCTAATTGTAACATAAATTACTTATTATACATAATGACATTTGATAAACTCAAAATAAAAGTTAATTTTCGCTCAGCGAAAATAATATTCTCTCACTAATAGATAAAATACTGAACGCGAAACATATAAATACTTAAATATTTTCAAGTCGAAGTGAATATACTATAATAAATAATTTTTACACCCCACGAAAACTGTAAACCATATTTATATTCAAAAATATTTTATTAAATTTTACTGGTTTTCCTGGCGCAAACTAAATATTACATTATATTTGGAAAATATAAGAAATATATATTTTCCGTAATACATATAAAAATTTTATATATAATTAAAATATCATGAGCATGTTGAACAATACTTTAGAAAGAAATTTAAAGGACGATGCAAACAATTTTTCTATTTTAAGCTACAAAGGAAGTAAGTGTCTGCGTGGGGTGGAACATAAATTTATAGTCAAATAATTATTCTAAATCTTGTTAATATAAAGTTATTTGCTTGTTATTTTTATTATGTTAAATTTTTTTGTAAATTTTACTAATTATATCACTTTAAAAGCGTTAAGTTAAGAATTTGTACCAGTTTAATTATACCGAAAGAATTTTAGGACATTTCTATTTGTTTCCTTCTTAATATCGAGATAAGTATTTTCCTTTATAATTAACGCACAATTCCGCTTCGAATACTTAACACCACAGATTATTGGTGGCGACATATTTCCATCAAATATAATACTACTCATGCTACATTCTCTATAATGTCTTTATTTTCACATTTATTGTGTACATTATTCCTAATAATAATAAATGTAGAATGCATGAATACACGAATGTACTCGTAATTTTAATGCTGTGGTGACTAGACTTTGATTTTCACTACATATAGCGTTTCCCGTGTTATCTCCTGCCAGTTTCATGAATACAGTTTTAATAAATAAACGCCTTAAAACAATGAACAATAAAAATGAACATTTACGTCTTAAACATAATAAATACAGAAAAGAAATGATTTTACACAAAATAATATGTAACGGTACACTGCTTTGCAATAACATATTAAAAAAGTAATACTTAAACACACCATTAAATAGGTTCATTAATATTATTTAC
>DWPW01000075.1:0-15549 GCA_018252015.1 Astraptes brevicauda
GTGCTGTACGCGCCGCCGAAGCTCTCCTGCTGGAACTGCGGCGCGGCGGGCCACGCGGGTCACGAGTGCAAGGAGCCGAGCATGGAGGAGATGACTCGCGCGGGAGGATATCAGCTCGACTTCGGCGGCGCTCCGCCCGAGTCGACTGAGAAGTAGGGCCGGCGACGCCGAGCGGACCGCTTTCGGGACGCCCGGAACTCCCTTCGGGCGCTCAGACTCTCCGGAAGGAACCTTCAGCGATCGGGCCGTTCGGTGCGTTTCGGAGACGTGCCGGACGCCGTTATATCCTTGTTCGATCAGTAGTACCAAAGTATCAGGCTTACGTGTTGTCAAAATTAATTTGATGTTCGGTGCGCAGCGCATTTGGAACACTTCGCAATAATCTTTAATTTGACACATATTTTTGATCTTAGATCAGAATATTTAATAGTTGTATGATGTTAGTCTTACGTGAATTTATCTGACTAACTTAAAAAGGGTAGCGAAAGCTAAATCGATTATTTTAGTAATTGCACTTTCAATTGAAGACTTCCCGCGGTCACATTCCATTTCACTTTCCTATATACATAAATCCACTGACAAATGGCATTATGTAATTTCACTTTCTATTTGACGCAATGTTAACCAGAGTAAAACCCGATATTCATATTATCTTTCGTTATCTGTATCACTGTTTTATAAAATATAGTTTAAGATATTTTATTTTTAAATGTCTCCTTAATAGAATATTTGCCTTATTAATTTTAAAAACACGATCAAACTTTACCAAGAAATTTAACAATTGAAAGTGCCATTATTTTAAGAGAGTTGATGGTTTTAGGGATAATTTAAAATATGTAGGGAATTCCAATATTTTCATGAACTATTAAATGAACAGCAGCAGGTATGTCTACAAATTGTGTTTCAACAAAACTACAAAACATATCACTACAATAATAAAAATATGACAGATAGGGTCCGATTCCACAGTAAGCACTATGGTGCATACTGTGGAATCAGATTGTGCTTCATCTGTGGATTTCAATGTTAATTTAGGAAGGGAAATTAAATGATGTGTTTCTTTTTTATTTATTTAATTTATTTATAGAATCACTGATATAGGATACAGCTTTAGTACACTTGTGTAGTGGATTATACTTCACTGTTTACTTTAATATGTAATATTATCTTGTGTTATACAATATTAGATTTATGTTAATCCACTAAACGTATATATTACTAGCTAAGGATATTTTGTCACCTAATGAAAGTTATAGGCTTTCCTTGTAAATTTCAAATTCTATATCCATTTCCGAAAGTTCAGCTGTTTCCAGGATTCCAGTGTAGGCTGGCCGACCAAAATATTAATAACGTGTTTTTGTATAGGTAATCTAAGTTAACAATAACAGACATGGAACAAAATAGTAATCACAGACCTTTCATTATATTTTCTTTATTCATTTCATGAAATTCATACATTCATGAGATTGTAACAGAAAACTAATGAAAAGAGTTGGTCATTGAGGGCTTGGTAGGAACTAACCTTTAACTAACCAATGTTTGGGTATTGTATAGATTTAAAACCAATCCACATTATATCGTTACATAACTGCAATAAAATAAACATAATAACAAATTAAATCAGAAGAAACTAGTAAGTGAAATATTATCAATGTACATAAGTATTTTTAAAATGTAGCGATCGGCCGAATCTCAAATAATACCCACTTTTTTTATATATTATTAATATATGTTTACGCTGTTTAAAATACGGCTAAGCCGTTGCTTATCAAAATATGGTCATTTGAGTAAGGTATATAAAAATTGTAATTATATTAATACACACAAAATTAAGTTTCTGTAAATTTGTCTTATTATGTAAACAATAATTAGTGAATAAGAAAAACTTAATTTTAGTAACTTTTGAGACATTATTATGAAATCCATCAAATAACGGATATTGATTCAGTCTTTGTTACAAACAAAAATATGATCAGAAAAAAATTGAATGTATTAGAAAAATGTGGCCATATTTTGACACGCCTGTATTACCTAATAATTGTGTAAAAATACTTTTTATACTTCCATTAAAAACCTTAACCAACATCATAAAATCTGGCTTAAATTATAAAATTTCATTATTGTGTGCACACTTGCATAGTACTAATTATATAAATGTAATTCTTCAAAGATCAGTGTGATATAGTAATTGGCTACGAGACATCTGGCCTTCACGTGTGGTTGAATTGTGCAAATGTCACGGTCTTTTATTGTTAAATTATTTATAAATGGAGATGAGCGGAAAAGACACATTATATCACATATCTCACTTACTACCTTATAGTAGTGTTCCATTTTTTAGAGTTATAGATTGTTTAGTTGTTATAGATTCTCAGAGACTAGACGTAATAAAATAAATTTATAGCATGAAATTCCAAACTTGTGATTCGTTTCAATCAATATGGTCGATTTGGTTGGTTTCTGTAGAGATTACAGTTAAATACTAAGTATAACTCCTATACATTCATTAAGAATAAGTAGCTTTTGAGACCCATTACCGGACATAAGTATCCTATAAATGAGGGTTTTTGCCATTAGTTGATCACAGTGTGGGTTACTTTTATACAGGAAGACGCTGCTGTCTATTTCCTGGACGTTATTCTTTGATAGCCTCAAATGATATACACGGGAAATGAGGAATGGTTCTATTCCGACCAAGGAATAGTTCTAGACGACACAACTAGGTTTTAATGTAACTAGAAGGCATTTGTAACTGAATGTATAATACTCTGCTAGTATTGAGTGTTGTTGTTTAGTGCCTAAAATCGTTGATCAAAAGATTATTTATTATTTCAATATATTTATTTGTAAAAAATATAATTGGCGCGAAATGGATGGTTTATTATTAAATTCGTTTCCGTTTTAAAATTTGTAGGTTTTTAAGATATTGCTTAAATTTTAAGATGTTTGTAATATTCATTGATTAAAGTAACAAAATTGAAAAAAAAAACGAATAAGTACAAAACATATTGATGTAGCTTGTGGATTTCATATTGCGTGTACTGTAAATAATTTATACTTGTCTAAAATAAATTGATTATGTTATGTGGGTGCCATAAGTATAAGCAGGTATTTTTCGAGAACTGAGAAAAGTTACAAATGACGATTATAAACAAAATGCGATATGGAAACGCAGGACAAGAAAAAGTCCTAGGAAATTAAAATACACGTAGGCTTCAAACAATGTTTATATAGATTAGATAGCTACTTTTGTTACTATTTTGATGTAACTTATTTCGAATTGTTTCTTAGAAAATAATGTGTATGTTATCTGTATTTTAGGGTTAACGGTGTACAAGTTTATGGCTTTTTTAATTTATGCAGTCGCATTATAAGTAATTTGTCAAAATTAGGACAAACAAATACGTTTTAGTTTTCACGTTTTTAGAATCCCATTTCTTATGTATTTCATTAAGAACTTGTAAGCTACATATTTACCGGATTTCATGCTCCTTTGTTACTTCTGTTACTCAAAAATGTATACCAATGTCATTCGTATTGTCCTTAGAAAAATAATTTTAAATACAGACAATTTGAATAGTTAATTGTGTTCTTGCCAATAGGGTAAATTAAAATAAAATAGAAAAAAAAAACATTAAAAAAATCGACTTTAACAGGTATTTTACACTAAACTTGTTTGTAGTAAATATCTGCTGCTGTTTTATATATGTAGTTTAATGACAAAATTTTTCATCATTGTCTTGGAATTCTCTACTTTTTCGTACTTCCGTGTTACTCTCATATAGTGTACGTGAAATAATGAATTTGGACGCATTTGTATGTAAATACAGTCTTATGACTTCTAAACTATTCAATATACAGTTCAAAATCGGATTGTGCTAAAGAATTGGATGCTGGAATGTATATTAGACAAGACTGATCGCTAGCTTCATTTTAATTATATCAAAGATTTTCATGGTTTTAACATTTACAATCTGCCTGTAAATTGGCGTTGATGTGGATACAATTTTGTTTAGTCCTATCAATCTCATTCTCTCGATACGAATAAGACTGATGAACTTAACATTATTTAATGTACATTGACACTTTGTGTGCCGATAACTCAATTTGTATATTAAGGACTGTTTGTTCAATGGTTAAGAAGAATATAAATATCTGTCATTAAAATGTATAAATTATCACCCAACATGACTGAACGCATACCAGTTTATGTGTGTAACAAATCATTTTATATGTATTGAACAAGGGATTTCTTTGATCAAGCTCATGAGAATGCAATGCTCTTTAAATTAATGAAATTAGTGTTTATATATAGTCATTGTAAATATTTACAAACGTGTAAGAGAGATGACGCGTCGCGTAGCGTGATCATATTTTGTAAATAGTGCAGTTTATATAATTAGTTGATATTTAGAGATTGAAGTATATTTGTAAATTTCTTTGTAATAATTTGAGTGTCCCATATAGTGGTATTTGATTGTTTCTCTATGATCACTGTCACAAATCACAATTTTTGCATTTTTAACGTCCCCGTGTTTGAGAGCAGTTCAAATTAGAAGGGTTGTATAATTGTTTTTTGCATAATTATATTTTTTTAATTGAAACAAATGAGTCACGCGCATAGGTGGGTGCTAGGTTTAGTCTGGTCCGATTAAATATGTTAATCACATTTATTATTCGATCGGTTATATATTTTACTTTGCATTCATGCATTTGATTTTCATTTGTAAGTAAACATGTTGTACAACGGTCATAGGCTTAATATTTCCAGTTGTATAGACTCAAAAATTTATAGCGTCGTGTAAATAAAATAATTTTATAAAGTAATATTAAAGTTGCTAGTATTTTAAAACTGTCCAGCAGTCACTAGTAAAATTATATAAAACAATAATCTCTTTGCCTCGAAAATAAATCCTAGCAAAGATACCAATTATAAGCAAATTGCGAGGGACTGTTACTGTAATATACAATAAAGATTATCACTCCTTATGAAGGTTGTATGTCCACATAACGTAATTATTGTGTTATTTATATCTTAACAATTTTATTATGATATTTAAAACAAGTTAAAATATAGATTAAACATAGAGAGAATATCATAACAATTGTATCTGCGTAAGTATATCTCTGTAGAGCCCGCGAGTGCGAGAGGCGCCGCGGGACGAACTAGTGTTACTAACTGCATATCGTTTCGATTTCTTTACAGTGTAATGTTTATTCGTTGAATAGTTTTTGTTGAATTACTCCCAGAGCATGCGATAAGTACATGTTAAACAGCTAATTTAGTTTAAATGTTTGTTTTCTTTGTCAAGGCATAATGAATAGAATATTAAACGATTGTTGCAACCACATGCAGCTTTATTTTGTACTAGTGAAAGTATGAAAATATTTTTTTACTTTGTACAGAATGTTATAAATGTGATAAATAATTTTTGACATAATTAGACATGTGATTTAGTAAGGTGTGTAGTTAATAAAATGCAACAGTACTCGCTTTACTAAATAGATTATACTACTGCCCTGCAGCAATTGTATTTATAACGTTGTTTTCCCACGTTTTTATATTTGGGTACTTATGTATTACGCTGTTGTAATTGTCTACTAATAAAAGTTCAGCATTTCAGGAGAAAAAATTATTCAGCCCAGTGTTGTAAGACCTTTGTATCCCACCAATGCTGTGAATCGTTTGCTTCCTGAAAAATAAACGACCAAAATCTGCATTCAGTTTTTGATTTGTCCTTGTCATCAATCTTTAATGTCTTTTAAGTTAGTAGTTTATGTACGTACGTGCATTTAAAATGTGAACTTTTACTTGTTTTTGTATATTATTATGGGTGAGATGATAATTAATTTATGAAAATTGCGCTAAACATTTTTGCTTTATGGAGCGTCGAATCACTGACCATCTATTAAAAGAAAAGAAATAATCTGTATTTTTATGAAAAAAATGACAATATATAAACGAGACCGCAATTGTGGGTCTATGGTATGGGGGTTAGGAGGTCCGTACCCTCTCCCCTAAAATCATGTACTTAATTCTAACCGTCACTTTCAATAGGTTCATAATTTCAATAGGTTCGTAATTCATAATAACGACAGCAAAGTTTCTAAAATACGCGAATGTATTTCGACCTTTCCAAAATCAAATTTTAAAATTATGTTTTTTCTTCATTTCAAAGTGCAATCATACTAATATTCCGTCTAACCTATTTATTTGTCATGAAATTCTGTATTATAAGTACTCGGTGGGCTCAAGCCCTTATAATGATAAACCTGAATTTGCCAGCACGTGAGCCTATTCTAAGAGCTATAATTAAATTGTTTGTGTTTATTAGTAGAAACTTAATCATAACAAACGGCAACAACATCGTTATAATACGTATAAATTTATTGCTATTATCTATTAATATAATATCTATTAGTACTAACTGAACAAGCAAGTACCAAAGTTTTAAAAGGATTAAATTCAAATTTCTCTATTTTGTCCTTCATAACTTTGTCTAATTTTATATCTTAGGTAGGTACTTATAAAATCGATACCTTCCTACTTTAATGTTGCTAACGATAACGGTAACTAAAGTACCTACCTACTTAGATTCTGAAGGGAGTTTTCTTTAGTTTGCCGGAGAGATAGAAACTTTGTGTTTAAATCAAACTTTCCTCCAAGTTGTAGGGCACGTACTAAAATATGAGCGAAAGATATTCTATTTCTCAATAGCTTTATAGACTTCCAGATTTCCATTTCGTCTAATTGGTGGTTGAGCTGTAAAAGTTTCTTGAACAAAATATTTATTGCCAAATAGGTACTTACTTGAAGGTGACAGAACCCTTTTGTGATTCGCCTGCGGAGGCATCACCGCCATACCTATTTCTGTCTAATAGCAGTTAAGCGCTGTGTAACTGTGTTCTGGTCTGAAGACTTTGGTAAGGGAGACATACTTATCCGAGGCGTTCCAAGTTCCAAATTATCCCCAAGGGGAGCAACAAATTACTGTTCAATAAAAAAAAATATGAACCTAAGATTACCTAATTAATACTTTTTTTATAATTTGTAAGTAGCAAACATGCTTATAGTCTATCTGATGGTAAGTATCAGTGCATCTCAAGGATATCTGTAACCCACTCATCCTAGAACAGAGGTTCTGATTGAAGTCGTTGCTATTCCTGATGACTAAAATATGTAGAATCTTGTATGTAAATCAGCCGGTCTCCACGCCATATCAACGATACGAATGAATTGCACCCTAGAAATGTACCTATGTGACGGTGGTGCCTTCTTGGTCGAACCATACTAATTCTACCACTTTTTATCAGGATTACATTGATTCTTTTATAAAAAATGTAATGAAAACGTAGGTGTTTCTTTTAAAATGTTAAGTGGCATTAGAATGCTGCGATGTTAAGACATTTCTTTATTTGAATTGAGTTTTTATTCAAATTGGCTCGGCCGTAAAAATTAAAAGGCTTTGAAATATTTTAGATTTTAGAAATATTTAAAGCAATTTTGTAAGGCTCTGATTCTATTTAGCGTTGTTAAAATGTTCATGCTTTACGCCTCTAACATTAAATATCTTTCGTTCGTTATTTGGTATTTGCACAATTCTAATTTAAATTTCAGTTGCAGGTACCTATTTTTTATTATTTACATATTATGGTTGTGGTTCAAAGAAAACAGGTAGGTATATGATTTTAAACTTATATTATCGCGGAATTGATACATGATAATGTGTAACGGGTACTCACGATACACAGGTAGGTAATGACCATACGTATAGTCTTATTTTTATAACAAAACCCCTTGTGAAGTGGTGGTAGTTTGTCGTCTACAAAAATAATAGGTAGGTACGTACTCTCAAAAATCTATTTTGATTTACTTTCATCAATCTAAGGGAAACGCTTCATAAATATAACTACGTACCTATGTATATCTTAAAAAATAAAGACGTACCTTAATTAAATTTATAGTTGGAAGGTTTCGTTTGTACGGAGCCACATGCGGCTAAGGCTCAAATTAAAAATTTAATTAAATCTCTGAATGGTCCCGACTATTTGATAAATGCTTCTAATTGCCTTTATTCAAGACTTGGGGTTGGACTTAAAAGAAGCATAAAACAGGGTGTTTGAGATTTTACTGCCACTGCCCCACAGGGTAAGTAGGTACTACCTACCATTTCGTAAGGAATAAAGGAAATAAGTACGTATTTTATCTTTGTTAACACGACTTTATTAGTTTCGGTTGTATGTTTTATGTTGTACTAGTAACAGACATCGTGAATTTGCCTAGTACCTACTCTCCACTGATCTTACAGGTAGTTACGTTCGGCGTTTTTGCAGCCCATAGTACCTAGGTACCTATTATGTAGGTAGGTACTTAACAAAAGTTAGTACATATTTCTGTACATGTGTTCTGTTCCGTCCCTTCTAAACTACGCTATGGATTGTAATATTTTACCGACGGAATGAGCGATCAACGTGTAACTTTTTTTCAAAGATATTACGTTACAAAATTCTTTACAAAACCGTGAAGAGCACGGTCGGGTAAATGCTAGTTTCAAATAATATAAAAACTAAAAACCAACCAAGGGAAGATGAGAGAACCATACTTACCTTTAATATAATCACACATGCGAAAAAGAGAGTCAGATAGGTACATAATCGGTACCTACTATGGGCTTCAGAAATGCTGAACCTAAGTACCTGTAAGATCAGTGGTCAGTAGGTACTAGGCAAATTCATGATGTCTGTTACTAGTACAAATAAAACAAAGATAAAATACGTAGGTACTTATTTCGTTTATTCCTCACGAAATGGTAATCAGCTTCATTTCGATTGCTCTTTTTTTCGTTAGGCACATTTTCGGCTGACTCCTCTACGTACTCTACGTATAATAACTCTATGGTTGTCTGTTTCACCAATTGACACTACAGCATGATTGTAGACCACAATAGACCAGAATACATGCAATGATGGTGTCGCTTTAATGAACCTTATTGATTAGTTCGTAATAGCAAACAAACTCTCAATCCACTTGATATGAGTGGTAACTTCTGGTCATGGATATCTGTGACCAGATAAACGTTGTATAGATCAGATAAACTTAGAACAGAACAGCCGATTTAATACGAGGCACTTTTAGTTACTTGCCTACTGTCCGTTTCTTTCGTATTAAAATTTATTTATAGGTAGTTATTAGCAGGTACATCCGTAGGCACTAAGTATGTACATATTTACCTAGTCAGTATTTTGTATTTGATTTCCGCCTGAACTGTAAATTGAAGCAGGATCTTTAGTAGTTTAGTTTTGACAGTTTAAATGGCTATCATACCAATCGAGTTTTTTTACTGAAAACACAAACTACAATAGGCAAACTACATTGTTTCTGCCTGACTGTACACTACAAATGTTTATTAAAGATGGCCTGTTGTCAGTGTTACTTGTATGAATACTTGCCTACAACACCTAACCTATAAATCTGGGTATTTATGTAAACAAGACCTCTACTACTATTGCAAGCCCGACACATCACGCAATGTTCTTGTCAACGTAACCACAGTCCACAAACCGACCAAGTGGAGCTTGTCAAGGGTTTTCGGAATAAATAGCTACCCTTGCATATGACAGACCAAGTGCAAACAAACAAGGTTCAATCTGCTTGTACATACATATATTACTCAAAACAAAATAAGGGCCACTTTTATTTCTGGTGTTACGGTTGAATACGTTGAAAATAGCATAAGCAATGATATAATTGGGATATGTAACTGGTGTACTGTAAATTTAAATTAATTTAATTGTTTATTTATTATTTTAAAAACTAAATTTACATAAAAACAGAATGAACAAAAACTTGGATAGAAATGTTACGTAAGGAAAGTCACGTAAAAACATAAAAATATAAGTTAACAAGGTTTTTCAGTCGTTTTAATATGGAGTATGGCCTCCTCTCTTACCTACGTACAACTGAAGCCTCTGTCAGCCAAGCTGGTTTCTTCTAGAATTTCTTTTCAAATTGTGCCAGCAATTGCATAGCCAATACTACACCAAAAAGTTTAGATATCAAAAAGGACTCAACACTGTTATTTTGTCATAATAAACACTTAGATAATTGGTTGTCATCAAATAATTATTTTGTTTTGAGTAGTCTATAATAGAATAAAAGGTGTATCTATTACAGAAAAGGATGGTTTGATTTTATAATCATAGGTAGGTATAATGTACATCTTATAGGTACTATAAGGTATATATTTAACGCAACAATTAACATAAAATGAATGTGGTGGAATAATTTCTTAGTAAGTATAAGTCCTCGAAAATTCAAAATCGGTTAAATTTATATTGGTACGTATAAAGAGACAAAAACGAAATTATAACTTTTTGGTTTTATAACCATTGATAATATTATTATTATCATGTATTATGTCATAATTATCATCGTATTCTGTTGTAAATTATAGATACATATTTTATTTATGTATTTACTTATTATGCCTTTCTTTTAGTTTTATAGATTTACCTGACCTCGTCGTGATTGGTACATTTATAATTTACAATCTCTTAATTTTTAACGATATCAATGCGCGAGGTCTAAATGAAAAGCCCAGCATTATGTCAGCATGGAAATTATGGCCGTGGACGTTATTGCCAATTACGCGAATCATTTAAATTGGCGATGAAAAGATAAAACATGTTAAGTTGGCAGACTTTTAACCACTAGCATTATAAATGACGATTGTGTAAAAAAAAATTTGGAATCCATTTCCACTTTCTGTATTTAGGCTCGCACCAGGGGACCGTGTCACGATTATAAATTATTTTACGTTTGGGACATTTTTACAAAGCTAATGGGAGTCGTTTCAATTTCATTTCTTCATCGGTGTTTTAGTATAACAATCTAACCTTCTTAGTATTTATAGCTTGCTGTGCGATAAAACAACAAAGATTTTTCATAAAACGCTTAAATATAGGTTTCATAGTTCTTCGTAAAAATGGGTCTTAATTTATTTAAGCCCTCTAATCTTTTTAAGATTACTTCTCGTCTGAAGTTAGACATTTTTTGTTTTTATATTGTTATAAGATTAATTTTGTTTATCTCAGCGACTAATTACGTTTTTGGTAAATAGTACTTGTATGGCAAGTTAGTTACTTCATAGTTAGCATAATCTCCAGCAAGTTTATATGTCTCCACATACCCTAACTTCATCTTTACCAATGTTACTCAGCTTGATAGAGAACAAGAACGTTTCTACGTCTTTTCAAATGCCAAGGTAGAAAGCTACTTCAGTAATTCTTATAAAGTTATATCTATATAAATATGTTTACGTAACTACCTACTATTAATTAATGAGTTAAAATTTATGATTTAGTTTTATATATATGGAACATATATTATTAAATTAAATCATAAACTTATAACGGTAATGTTGTATCAAATGGAACGGCTGGGGATGACAATTAAATTGTTAATGGATTTTTTTAAGACGATAAAATGACAAAGAACTAAATCCGTACCCAGCTATGGTTCGACCGAGAAGCCTACCTAGATATTTCAAGAATATTTTGGTAATTGATATTTCACATTTATATAGTTTTTGCAAGCCTTTCAAAAAACCTATTATAGGTTTTCTAAGGAATTTTGTACATGTTCTGTTTACCTGAGGAGGAAATCGGCAATTCTTTAAGAGTTCTGCAATTCCGCTGTCAGCGCAGAGTCGGATCGGACGTGGGATTTTTTTTAATATCAAATACCTAGTTTTTACGAGGTCCTTTAAGATTGCCTTTCGACGGAAATAGCGTCTAGAAGTCCTGAAGATAACATGGAACTATTTAATTTCTTTTCTTTCTTTATTTTCTTCGGTTGTATTTTTGATTGTTTTTAGGCGACTTCAAAAAAAAGTTTGTTACTCAATTTTTCGTAATTTATTAACTGAATTAATTATTATTATTTTGTTAGAATGGCTATGTTTCCCATTTATATTAAAGAAAAAATAGCTCCCTTAAGAGCAAGAATATAGAGTTTGAAATTTTTGTTGATAGGTAAGTAGGTACTTGGACTTAAGTTTGCAAGGTAAAAACTTAAGGTAAATTGTAATTACGTACCTACCGAATCTACGAGAAATTAACATAAACTACAATCCACTTGAAACAAATTAGCGTGTACCTACCCAAGGGCAACGAAATTAAGAACGCCAATGCCAGATGGTAGAGTATGATTCGACCGGGGAGGTATCACCGTCACACTTATTTCTAATGTGAAGCAGTTCATTTGTTTCGTTCGAAGGATGTATTATGGTCGGAAGTAAGTGAGGCGGTAGTCACTTAGTATGAGTATCGACTCATACTAAATAAGGACTAAGATGATCGCATTTTAGTCCTTAGAAATAGCACCGTATTTATAGGTATCTACTTCAGATAAAACCGCTATTTTTATTCGTAGATTTTTTTATTTATAGAATTATCATATTTTATTCATAAAATTATCTAAATTTCATTACTGCTGGGACTGTCTGTCAGGAAATCCGATAATAAAAACATGTCGCAACCAACTTACTTCATTGAGTTGTCAATTAACAGTCTAAATTCTAGAAGCCGGTTAGCTTCCTGGATGATATACAGCCGCGTCTAATAAAATATCCTTGGAAGAATTTATTCTCATTCCTCCAAGAAAGTATCGAATGTACTGGCTGATTGTCAGGACTACCATTAGGTAAATGAAATACCATGAAAAATATAAAATATCGCAGCCAGTAGGATAATTTATTTATGAAAAATATATTAATAGCTTTGCTCGGGGTTTCATTTTTCTTAAGAAAACTTAGAACTTAGAACTTAGAACATTTTCGACAGATAAAGCATAATATATCTAAATTATAAAATTTAATCTGAGCTAAGCAGTACCTACTCATGCATCATTTATCAAGAAACGTTTTTATAACAAATTATATCTTGACCTGTACACAGTTAATCAACGGAAGGAAATGTATTTTTCTTGTCGACCCAATTAATTCCCATTTTGGATGTTACAAGCGCTTTTGACACGAGACGTAAAACCTTCGTCAGACTTACTGGGATACATGTAAGGCCGCAGAAAGAACACGGCTACGTTGGATCACGTGGTTAGACCCTAGAACTGCCTAAAAAGTAAGAGGCTATCACACAACCTTCAGTCCTAAACATTGTTCAAGTGCACGAGAAGATTTATGTTTTCTTCTTGTGCTGTAGTTTTTAACTACCAACAGAATACCTAGTAGGAACGTTTATCTCTCCATTTATAACAATCTTTAACTCCACTACAAATACTATACCTTACCTTTATAAGATATATTAGGTACTTACGTAAATGGTATAATAGATCATAGTTTAGTTCATAAAATAAATTAGAGCTGTAATTAAGCTAAGGTCTTAGTAGTTACACCTTTTTTGCTTAGTTTTCTTTTCTCTTCGACACTTCAAGTTTTTGTTTCAATTTATTCGTGGTAATATTGATGAAAACGACTAGGTTGACAAAGTTTATGTTGTCATCTCGTGGCGCAGAGGATCTAGGTTCGATTACCGTTTCAATGAATATTATGTACCTGATTGTATTATGTACATGTTATCATCGTTATGATAGGGTTGTTATATTTTGGCCCTATAACTTATACCCCTGTCTATGATATGAAGCATATACCTATCTGTTATATAATAGATATATAAACATGATGTATCGTGGAAAACAGATTACCGATATTGAAAAGATATAAAGACAGAGTATTAAAGGCTATTTATAAATTATTAACTTTAAGTGACAATATTAATTTATAGGTGGTAGAACTCTATGTGGTTCGACTCCGGCGGCATTGTTAAGCGTTGCTTTGTTCTGGTCTGAGGGTGTGGTAAGGGAAACATACTTTTCCGAGACGTTCCAACTTAATCCTCATGGGTGGCAACGCATCTGTAGTCAACCTTAGATAGGACTTTGATGTTATCTGAAGTTGATTACAGATGTCCATGGGCTGCAGTAGCCACTTAGTATTAGGTGGATTGCGGGCTCTTACTCCTGTATGCTTACTACTTCCTAACAATAAAAAAATAAGGGTTAAACCTCTAAATGCTCCAAGATTAACGTAGGTATAGCACATTTCAACTCTATATGTAAAACACTTTTCTACCCCTCTCTCAAAAACTTCTTTTTATTTCATCAACTACTTTTTCATAGACACTATAAATCCAGTCAATTGCTGTAAAAATAAGTACTCGCCAAAAACATTACTATTACGTAGTACTTACGAAAAGTATAAAGTTAAAATCTCATAATTTCCTCTCTCTTATTCGTTTTTATCTTTATATTATAATTATAAGAACCTACAGGCAACCCTGGTACTCACGAATTATACGTACCTCGTTTTCAACTATTTGTTAACTACTCTGCTTTAAAATCCATTCTCGAATTTTCTGCTTTTATATTCTAAGATATCTTTAGCAGTACTACCGTCAGAGTACTCACGCCATTAACTGTAAGTAGGTAACTGCATCAAAGCAAAATCCAACGTAAGTGCGTTAACACATTTTACTTTGATCCTTCTCCACTATTATTTAAATTTACTTTCAGAACGTCCCTAGTTTCTTATAAAACTTTAGTTTTTGTTTGACCTCCTTGGGTTAGCAAGTTATGACAAAGTCATACATGTTCTTGTATCTAAAACTTTGACTTAAGTTAGTTTTTCTGGCTCTCAGTACTTTTGATCAAAGGATTATCTAATCCTATTTTTATCCTAATCCTATTTATATGTTTATTTGCATTAGCAAAAAGATATTGGTGGGTATCTATTTTACTATTATTAATCTAGTAGTAAACGAGCGATAAGTCCATTTGATGGTAAGTGTCCACAGCAATCCATGGATTCCATCCATCTGAATTTTTTTGGAGTGTAGTTCTACTTGTGGTCGGCCAGGAATGTCTGATATCTCTGAGCAATAAAATGGATTGCTTTGCTTTGTGAGTCTCTTCCATAACACGTCCTTAAAGCCAGATCATACCAGCACTTAAAATTGCATGTGTAATACGTATTTTAAAGTATGGAGAATTCTAACACCTTCAATGATTTTATATGATAGATGAAACACTAATTAGAACAAGAGTTAGATGTATTTACTTTAAGACCTATTTTATGTACACACATGAGCTCCGTACAGATATAGCATAATATGTAAGTAGAATATTGGATAACGGATATCAGTTTATCCGAATATATTGACTCTTAACCCTATGCAATAACAATTGCACAAGTATTCAAAATAGTTATAAAATATCACCCTTCATTTGGCTATCGTCCTCGTATAAATGTTCGTTTTATTTGTTATTTTAGTTTATTCGTTTCGTTATCGTGTTATTTCCTATTTTATCTATTTGGAAATTCACTTAAAATAATGTTTTTACTTTTGGAAGGCAAATACCGTTATTGGCAAATTACATGTGTAGGTAATTTTATTCTTTGAGACCTTTTTTTTTCTTTCTTTTTATGTTACGGAAGTAGCAAACGAGCATGCAGCCCATCTGATGGTAAATGGCCA
>DWPW01000076.1:0-15524 GCA_018252015.1 Astraptes brevicauda
CTTAACACTGCCGTAATTAATCAGAAATAAGTGTGGCGGTCGGTTCCGCCGGAGTCTAACCACAAACGGTTCTTTCTCCTTCAATAGTCAGATCGACGTAGTGACTCCCTACCATATTTAGGTAGTAATACCGTCTAATGACCCCGTCCGCCGCAGTGTTGTTCCCGCGGCACACGTGCGCGGCGGCGCGCGACAACACCATCGACCTGCTGCACATGTTCCGCGACTACCTGCACTACCACATCAAGTGCTCGAAGGTGTACGTGCACTCGCGCATGCGCGCCAAGGCCGGCGACCTGCTCAAGGTGCTGAACCGCGCGCGGCCGCAGCCCGCCACCAGGCCCCAGGAGCGGAAGACCATCACGTATGTACCGCTTGCGTACACACATCGCATACTTATATTCTTAAGCTTCCTTACTTTATGTTGCTACTATATCAAAAATACTAGAAATATCTATCTATACTTGTTATAAAACAAACTCCCTGAAAGCTGTCTGTTTGAATGTCCATCGATTTTCTCAAAATATACTGAACGCATTTTTGAATGGTTATTACTAAAATATAGTGCAATTCTTGAGGAAGGTTCAGGTCTATATATATATATATAATAATGTCACGCGGGCGAAGCCGCGGGCACAGCTGGTATTATTTAAAAATGCATACCATTTTAACCAAATTATCAATTGACGATATAAACTTAAATACATATACTTACAGAAAAACTTGGTAGTTTTATAAATCTGAAAATATGCTGAAAGCAATATACATTCTTATAACTTAAGCAGGTAATCTTACTATGGAAGAGAAATGTAAGACAGGTTAGAATTACACTATTATAGTTGGATAATTACGATATTTTAGAAACAACATAGTATGTAGTTCAGGAATTGATAATTTACATTAACAATAACAAGATATATAGCGCAAGTACGGTATTCTTATTTGCATATGAATTGTATTCCTATGTCTCGGCTGTGTGTATTAAAAACAATTGTCAAAAATTGTAATTATATTGATCGGTGCGTTTTATTTCCAGGGGACGAACATTCGTGAGGCGAGATTGAGTGTTCCCGGCGGGCGCCTCCGGTGACGTCACACCGACAGTGTCCAGGCGGCGCGCCGCCCGCGCCGGCCGCGCCCCGACGGAGTGTCCGCAATGTGCGTATTTCCCAAATCCACCGTTATTAACTGAACGATCACGTTGTACTACCTGTATTATTTATTCTATCCGGATGATTGGTCACAAAGTACTTACGCTCATCCCCGGGAGCGAGACGTACCGATGCTGCGTACCGCAATTACGAGTTTATTGCCAAATGTTCTGCTCAATATTTCAAATTTAGATTCCGCCGCCGACATGTTGCGTTCCACTTGATGATAGATGACCGCGGCGACGATTGCCTTCCACTTGCTTTTATTTACAAGCGTTGCCTATTGACAACCGACGTGGAACGGATCCAGTGATCGCCGCTCACAATTTTACAAACGTGGGAACGTTTGTGAAGGTTGCGGTCATCATATTTTATATTTAAAAACATACTCGTATCCCTGATAAGTGGAACTGTAAAATGCGACTCTCCATTTTTATCATTATCACCAAATGAAACGCAGTCATAGTAGAACTTGAAATGTGCACATTGTAGTATACATGAATATTTATTGTCAACTCTTGGAGCCTAACCTAGTGCAGTCGATGAAATGAATAACGTTGCCGTAGTTCTTGTTGATGAGGAAATTATGATTTATTATATGAGAGTTCTATTTATAGTGGTGGCACTGCGACTTTGGTGTCTCGGGTTCCTAATGTTAACGTACCCCCTGACAGATACAAAGATTTACGTAGACCCGTGTAGTGCCCATCGGAGCGAGAGTTTACTTTAGCTTCGTAATTCTGTTGATGTAAGTTACGCGATTACCGGTCCTCACGTAGGGTATGATGTATTATAAAATGTAGCCTATACTTATTGTTTCGATTTAAACACTTGTAAAAATGTAAATCTCTGAAAGATGAGACAGGTATCATGCACAAAGTCTTACGAATTTGTTTATTTTTAATTCTACTCTACACTACTCCTGTATTTAGTTCCATAACGCTATGCAATATACGAACAATAATAATAAATTATTAAAATTTACACTCTTACGTTTTTAGGTAGGTCCCATTCAATTATTACTATGTAAGTAAAAATGTATAAATAATTCTCAATAGATTCTTCCATAGTAAGAGGAACTCGATGAGTTAAATAATGGCCTTATTTATGAAGAAGTAAGTTCGATTAATTCTGCGAGGATTCGCTGCTGAACAGCGATGCCCCTGCACTTGTAATCTGATTTTTAATTCGAGAAACAGTGAATGTTCTAAATATTAACTTTTATGATATGAATGCAGCAAAAACGGTTTAAATAAATTAATTGTAATTTCAATGTAATAAATGCTGTTGTAAAAGTGACTAATTCCATACCTATGACTTTTTACTGAAATGATCTGTTATTGTCATGTTATTAATATTATTCCGCAGCAAACTACATACTTTAACCTTTAGCGTATAAACCGCCAATTTAGAACTTCGTAATTTAAAGGTTACTGAAAGCATTCGTGCAGCCAACCGCCACTTCCCTCTCGAATTAAAAATCTGTGTCTAGTACCTATAGTTTAAAGTGCAGTTCGGCGTACTTCTTCACACTACTTAAATTCCATATGCATTTATTTTAGCTCGACAACGGAGTGACCTCGACTTACTATTGTTAACTTTTTTAAGAGATTTTTTCTTGTGAATTTTAAATGTAGTGTCATCCAATTAATAGCGATCACTGTTTTTATTATAAATGTGGACACATTTTTTGAACAATACGTTTTTGTGTTGCTATTCGCATCAAATTGCTCAACTATACTGAACACCAATGAGTTGGCTGAGGAGCGACATTCTTAGACATGAATAGAACATGAAATGTTAACTCTGTGCGTAAAGTTAAAAAGTAATATATGCGAAATTAGCGGTAAGGTATTGAATGTGTTTGGGTGAGATTGTGGCAAAATGCTTAGATTTAAATCAAATACGCTTCCGTGGTGTAACATGGAATCTGTCACTAAATGTGTAACTAAATTTGTGTAATCATTTAATTAAAATCTTTTACGTTTGGAGTAATTACATTGTATTAAGAACATGTACGCAATTGTAATTTTTGGATCGTATGGTTCTAAAAGTGCGGCATCATGTTGGCCAGGAAAAACTTGATGAGTGTTAAATTTTAAGATTTCCGACTTGGGGGCGTATCTGGTATTTAAATCTATAGCAAAATGTATATCGAGTCATGGACTGAGAGTTTAGGCTAACGGAATGTTTTGCTTAGATGTGGAAAAGTTTTTAAAGTAATTCACTAAGTCATACATTTTAATGAGTCGATAACGTGACGTAAAATAATTAACATGACAGTTTTGGCAAGAAATGTAATGTTTGTTTGGTAAGGATGAAATATAATAAAAGCATGTAGAAACAATTTAACTATTTAAAAAAATGTAGCTAACTTGAATTTTATGTAATTTTTATTTGCAAGATGTATTATTTATGTATTATAAAGTGTAAGTTAAATGTTGCTTTAAAGTTATTGCTTACAATTTGATCATTGTTTTTACGGTCAGTTTTATAGCGATACTGTGTAAACTGCAGAATATGATCGTTATTTGTGAATATGTAATTATTCTTGTGATCTAAAATCCGTTTATACTGTATTTTTTATTTTCTAGATTAAAGAAAACATCTTACTGCATTTAATTTTTTATTTCTCCTGTAACACGCAACATGTTTTTATACATAAGGCACGTGTACTACGGTATAACGATATAAATAATGTAATATTATAATTAGTAAAAAATAAATAGGTATACTATCGGTTTGGAGGGTGTATTTTCCGGGCTAGCCAACTATGTTTCCATTTATTTCAAGTATTTTTTACATAAATTTACTGTAGCTAATATATACAATGAATTGGCTCGAATTGTAATAATTGACATTAGTGATGTTCCGAATATCCGTATCCGCGGATATCAGAGGAAAAGAAAGATCCGTATCCGTTACTTTTCTCGCGGATCTTTTACCTTATTTATTTTCAATTGATAGGATCTAAAGTATCTCAAAATAATTCCAAATTAAACTAGAACTCTTCTCACTGGACATTGTTTTCACATTTGTATCATTACCATACACAAACGTTAATGACACGGCTCAGTGTCACACTAAACAGTAAACAAAAAAAAAGTAATTTATAACTTAAAGACGCTGAAGCCCTGAACAATAACATATTGTGTAACGTATCCTTCATAAGTAGCGCTTGATTTGTTACAAAGGGGTATGCATGTCATCCGCATACACTATGAAAAGTGCGGTATTTCTGCCGCAGATGAACAGGATACAGCAGTTGAATGCAGTGTCTCCTCTAGTATTTTACTAAATAGTATCACGATGTGCCCGTGCAATGCAAGCCATAACATGTCCTGTCTGCCGTTGGGGCAAGCGTGGCTTCAACTATCACTTATCAATATTTCCAGGTCTCGTGTGCCGAAATGGATTGAGTAAGGAAATAAAGATCCGTATCCGTAGGTCTTGACATACATAGTCGCGGATATACATTTTTAACGATCCAGCACATCACTAATTGACATTTAGGTGAACGACGCCTAATGTTCCTGCGTACACGCTCAAAGGTCTCTGCGTACTATACTGTATGCAATGTCTACTTTTTAGGTCCTATATTTACTCATGGCTATTTTTCGAGCTAGGGACTTAGTATTTTACATATAATATAAAAATAGGCATTACTATACGACATTACTTTAAACTGTTTACAGCAATTGTATTAGAATTCGATACCAGCTTAGTGTAACGAAAGATGCTGTCCTTCAGTAATAGGAACAACTACATAGACAGTGTCCCTATTGTAACTGCAATAAATGCATATCATATAGATTTATTATCACTATGCTTAGATGTAAAGACGATGAGATAAAATGTTACGTCATAACCACGTATGCTTAAATTGTTTTCGGGATCTGGCACTCAGTAATGAGATAAGTGCCTTGAATTTGTAAATCTAGAAATCCATTCTATTTCCCGAGGAAGTCGGGGAAGTTGGAGACTTCGGCTGCAGTTTGGAGAGATGTGCCACTTTGGTGGCGAACTTCACGAAGTTAATCCCCGACACTTGTGGCTCGGGCTTCTGACCACCTTCCGGTTGGAACGACGCCTCCAGTGAACCTGTGTTTCACCATATAATAACATTGCTGTCACTTGCAATTTCCTATGCCCTAACAACTTGTGAGGTAAGTTAGAGTATGATGTCTTTGTTACCTAGTATGGTGGCCATTGGTCTGTAATAACTCTTCACACTTATAATCAATAGTAGGATGGTCGTAGAAAGGTGGCAACTGATATTAAATGAATAACAAAATGAAGTTATACGTCTACTTGAGGTCACCAACGTTACAGCGTCTTCTATAACCAACACCAAAGTTGTTTTAATATGATGCCTCAAAATATTTCAAAGGGATCATAAGCAAATGAATTCAACGTAGATTAGAAACAACCATTGATCTGTGAAGTTATTGGTACCCTAATTAGTTACTTGTAACGATTTCAGATATAGTCAATATGCATCTTGTAACAAAAATATGTTCATTAAAATTACCTTTCACGTTTTTAATGAGAAGGAGGATTACTTACTCTGCTGTGGAGACACGATGGAGCTAGCTTGGGATCCTTGTTGGTTCTCGCCTTCCATTGTTTGAGATTTCTCGTGCAGCAGTTCCAAAGCTGGCAGCGTGCGCGAAATATTTAATACAGAAACTAATATTAAAGGACACTACGAAGTAAATGCAGATTTATTGTTGCAGAGCTCTCGTTCTTATCTTATCTAAAAAATAATGTTACGGTAAATAAATGCTGCGACGTTCATTTGATCATTGTTCAAGAAATTCCTTAGCTTAGTATAATACTTTAATTTATCGTTAAGTAAACACCGAACACATTTACTTGCAAAGTAATAGCAGTAGATACCTGAGAGTAGGTAAGTATAAACAGTGCGTACCTTTAGGCATGAATTTCTTTTAAAAATCTTTTTTACAGAAATTTATGCCTAAAGGCTAGACCTATCTACTTGTATATTGACAATAGATTGTTGTTATTAGCAATTTTTTTTTCTGTTACAAAAAACAATCGACGTTTTTACTCAAATATAGTGACACGTTAGATGATGTTGCAATTTTCTAGGCATCTCTTTCTCACTAGTAGAAATTAATATGAAATTAGACATCTCTTTTCCACGCATTGTTGGTATTTAGCGTAACGAAACAATTCTAAGTCTATGCAAAAATTGTAAAAACTTGGATACTACTTTATGTACGAATTGAAGGAGCACAAATGGACTAGGACTTAATTCTGCCTTAGTTTTAGTGTTAAACCAGAATACAGACACCGCGTTCGATTTCAGGTCAGGTTTCTGTGCTCGCTTTGGATGTATGTGTAGGTCTTTTCATGTTACTGACAACAGGGAATGCTACGGTTAGGCTAAAAAAAAATTTGAAGATAATTAGTCTTATATTTATTTACGCATTACAAAAAAAAAGTTCATACCCAAGAGTTAGGTACAAATATATCTAGCTAGTAATGTTTAACTGTTAACATTTTGTGACGAGTGACGTGAACTAGCGAAGAATGTCCAAAGCAGTACATTTATAATGTTCCGAGCTCATGCATAATAAAGTATGAACACTGTAAGTGCTATTCAGAACTCGGTCGAGAGGCCGTGTCGCATAAATATTGAAAGACCAACCAAATAATACTAGTATTGGCAGGGACTTTTCGGGAATTAATGTTGCATTTTGGAATTTTGTGGCCTTTATGCTACTGCTATACGGCTGGTTTTATTGAGTATTAATGGGGGAGTGGAAATGAGAGTAAAATTGATGTATTTCCAGTATGTGAAAACTACTGCATCCTAGGTAAGTAAGTGGATATATCCGTTCATCCACCAGACTTTTAAGATCTGCTGCTGGACATAGGCCTCTTTTATAGTGGGTTTTTGCCAATGGTCATCACTGACAGTTGATTTACATTCACCGCGGTAGGTTTTGATGTTACTTATGAAGACGCTGCTGCCCATCTGAATGTTGCCCTTCAGTCACCTTTTACGGTATCCCCAGGAAAAGAGTTTTTTTTCTTTTTAAGACCGACACCACATGACCCTGCTACGACCCACCTATCTAGCAGGGCGCAACGGTAACCTCCCCAGTCAATGGAAGCTCCATTATTAACGCAGCTGTAACCTACGTACAAATTGAAACTCGAAGGAAATGAGGAGCAAAATTAATTGTAAAAAAACAGATCTGGTTGAACCTGCTAGATTCTAATCTGTCCAAAATTCTAGATTCTGTTCCATATACACACTAGTACATAAGAGACGAAAATGACTCAAGTTTTAACTGTTATAATTACAGCCGTGACGAGCGCATTGCGCTCAGTTTACTCTACTATGCTCTAATTAATTATTTATTTGTCTATGCGTGACTGTATATGGGTCCGTATGAAAAGAACAACCGCCAGGAACCCGATACAGTACTTTCAACGAGATTGGTTTATGGTTTCACGAGTCCTACTGATAGTCTCAAAGATGTCTTTAAATTATCTTTGATCCTAAATTACCATCCTTCAGCGACATAGCATCCATCTTAGAATCTTGTATGGTCTCCAGCTGTTGTCGAAACTTCGTGGTGATCTTCCGCCGCTGATAATCAGCTTCAATTTGTTGCTTTGTTCGTGGAATCCGGAAGCGGAAACAACAGCATATCATCACAACTAAAATAAAATTATTAATTCAAAACGACTTCTTTTACAAATGAGGTACCTACTTCGCTTCATTTACATGCAACTAACTTATTACGCATACTTACTTAATGAGGTCATCCCTGCTAAACATAAAAACACAACTTGCCATACCCTTAACTCCCCGATGATAGTTTTTTCGAGCCATTCGGGCTCTTCTGAATTTTTTATAACATCCATTATAGGATCCATTGTTAAAACAAATGTATGATAACAATTTATTTGACTACGAACAACTTGAACTAGATAAACTAGAACGAAGCGACTAGTAAACGTCCGCAAAACACTCCAGTTGAAATAAAAACTAATTGTCCCAATTCCGAGGAGTGCTTGTTAATAGCCACACCTAGTATTATGTTATCAACCCCGGCACTCCCCTTGAATTCTCATTTTAATTGAAGTCGCGTTATCCGCATAATATACCATTTATGTTATCATGTCCATTTGGTTTAACTAGTTTTAGAACAATATTAAACATCTGACAAGTGTGTGTATATTATTGAAGAAATTCTGTACGATAGAGGTGCGGGGCAAATAATTTCTATGCATTTAAATCTCGCGGGTGTCTCATGCAGTTAGTCAGTGTTGCTATAAGTGTAATTGATACGTAACATTATTGGACAAGTTTAAATATTACCGAGAAATGTTAATCAGTAAATTTCGGAAAATAAAGATATAAAAATAACATTTTAAGTATATTTCTGACGTTCAAATCTTAAAACGGATTCGTAAATAATTAAACCTTAAATCTCCTATGTGGAGCTTAATAAAATGTGAAATGTCTATAAGATAGCATAAAATGGTAAATGTAATTATTTCACTAAACAATTTGAATATGTTTTCATTTAATCGTGAGTAATCCTAACAAGCCGAGCACAATTATTTATGAATGAACAACTGTACGTTGTATGTTTTTTTTTTGTAATGACAACATACGTTCGATCGTTTTTCTCTTTCGTTTGACGACTGTTTCACCTTCCCGCAGAAAATAGGGTGTCGAATCTGTCCTATAACCTCCGATATATTTATTACTTTTTAAGATCAAAGATGCATCATTTATGATAATTGTGGTTTAATTCGTGTAAAGGCTGTTCTAAGTGATGTTGTGTAAGATCGTTTGTGTTCTTGCGGTCACTCTGTAGCGTTTTAAAAAATTAAACATGGCCTCGAACCGAGGAATTCAGATTGGATCCGCGTGGTTTCAACGGAAGCTGAATTTGAGGCCACAGCACCGAGGCGTGCACTTGGTTACCGAGGAGATCCTGAAACAAGTGCCGGAGCTCTCGCAGTTCGCGGTCGGCCTCTGCCACATCCAGAGTGAGTACCAGAGCCGCGTACTTGCCGCCGTTGCTGCACCCCCTCCCACCCGTGATTTTTAACCACATAATGACCTCGCGCCGGTTACTCGTTAACGGTCGGGTGGTGCGGCTCGGTTAATGAATGAGTAACGAATTGCAGCGTGGTCAGACAGCTGATCTATCGTAAATATTGTTTTCAGTAATGCACACTTCGGCCAGTCTTGCACTGAACGAGAGTTGGGACCCAGACGTGAGAGACGACATGGAAATGATGCTCAACAAAATAGTGCCAGAAGGCCTCCCGTATCGACACTCGTGCGAAGGGCCGGACGACATGGTGAGTTCGCGAGTGGAGTGTGTTCCGAATTTAAAATCTTATAATTATATATCAATATGTAATTGTTTTGTGTATCCCCATTCAATTGTTTTTGTCAGTGACATGCCAAGCAATTTATTGGTTGTTTTGTTTGCATTGAGTGTTTATCAACAGTTTCAAGTATTCGTTTTGATTACTGTTTGTTATTTAGACTTGGTTAATGCACCAGCAAACACAATGTGTTCCTTTTAGTTGTATATATGATAGTTAATATGTAAGGTTATCAGTAGTGCATGTTTGCTTCATGCACATATCAGTAATTATCATAGGAGTGTTAAGTGTACAAGGTTGAATCCCAATTATATCCAATAATCATCTGTCTACATTACAACAAATATAGCAATCCCCTACACTGTATTGTAAATTATCTGTAATAACATGCCAAAATTATAGATTAAATGAAGAGCACATTTTAAATTGACAATGTGGATCCTAAAATATCAAGAATATTTAAATAACATGTAACATTTATTTTGATGCATTAATGATTTCAAGCAAATAATATATAAAGCAATATAATATAGAAACATATATAATGTTAAGATTCTTCAAACACTTCTACGTGCATGGTTATGCTAGTATATTCTTAATGAGAAACATTGATATTGCTGATGCTATTTACCTTTTAATTATTTAAATAAAACCAATATTCATTTACTGCTAGTATTTGCAGTAATTATTAAATTGAATTAGATATTACAAACACTTGTTCACATCACAATTTTTTTTTATATTATTGGATATAACTCAGTTAAATGAAAAACACAGATATAATTAAGTATTAATCTTTTTAGATGTATCTAACCTTAGACATGACTATCTATCTTCCTGCTCTGGTAGTATTAAATTATAATGGTATTTTTCAACCTTGTTTTGGCTAAGTTTTTATAAAAGACTAGTTGTACTAGTAGACTCTACTTGGTGATCAGGTTTACACGTATTCCATACATATCAAAATTTTTGAAAAAGAGTAATGTAACAATTGTAAAAATTGTAATGTACTAATTAAACATTTGTTTCCAACAGCCTGCTCATGTGAAAGCCTGTTTTTTGGGTTCCTCACTGACAATCCCCATCACAGACGGAAAGTTAAACTTAGGTACATGGCAAGGAGTTTGGTTATGTGAACATAGAAATCACGCAGGCAGCCGAAAGGTGAATATAATATTTTTTCTATATCTAATTATTACTATGGTGATTTCAAGATAAACTTATTAGGTATTCCTTTGGTTTCTTTGTACTTTTTGTCTATAATTGTACAAGAAATAATATAAACAAATGTATAGATATATTAACAAGACCTACTTTTCCAAATTTACTAATTTTAATTTTGTATAATTTAAAAATCCTCATTTTTGTATGTTCAATAACATGCAAAACAAAAAATCTGAAATACTTCAATAGTCTGTTTTACAATACAACTCTCAGTATAAATATATAATATAAAGGTATATCTATTGACTAAACCATTAGGTATATTTAATTTCTTGAGGTTCACCTAGTTATTGCACTTGACAAGGAATTATCATAATATATTTAACACATTCATTCAAATAATTCAAGTTTAATAATGTGATATATTCAATACGAATTTTTAAACAACTTCCATTTTACATTATAAGCTTCATTTAGTAGCCCTATCTTTCAATCTCACTGAGTCAGATTGGTGCTTCTTCTAATGGTACTCAAGGTAAACTTGTCAAGGGTGTTATTCATTTTATGTTAAAAGTTGAGCTTTCAAAATAAAATTTATAAAACCTTTGGAGAGTGCTTGTATTTTAATTTATAACCTCTTAATATGCTATTCTTTTCAGCAATATACATTAAGACATATTGTATTACTGTCTATGATTATTCACATGTGGTTGATGTATTTCTGCAGTGCTAAACTTGCTACAAAAAGTGTAAAAAGTATTTCTTTGAAATGTTTGATTGCACCATAATTATATAAAAACTTTTGTAGATACATTAGTTATACATGCACACACAGACATAGCGTAACTCATTATGAATTATTGTTTGCTAGGTCATCTACATCCAAGGATTTGTAAGATTGAATTTTTACTTGAGTTAGTCACACATGTGTTCTAGCAATGTTTTACGTGCCTCATTATCACCTCATCCCATACATCAAATTAGAATAAAGCAGCGAAAGCGAGCACGGCTGCTTTAATAGGTGTAGTGATGATGTTTTAGTATGTCCATTGTTTAAGGAGGAATCGACCATCTTTGAAAGCATATTTGTCGGCAGGTGGTGGTAACGCTGTCGGGCTGCCCGCGGGATTCCCCGCTGTCGCCGGTGTCGGCCGCCTCGTGCTCCAGTTAGGAGCGGGGGGGGGGCGCGACCCCCCACACTCAGTCTCACTCGCGCCCCTCCTCCAAGAGCACGCGGAGGTAAACCCCGCGAAGCACCTTTTATATCCTCACACCTAACCTAGATGTTAGTTCTAACTCTTATCTTTGAGCGACAATATGTACATAAGATTAATATTTTGTAATACCCTCCATGGCACTTCGATGGATTCATGTCTGCAAGGATGAAAATGTTTTTGGGTGGATGCGGCACCGACCTGGGAACGTTCACTGCTGGGTGGCCTTGTTTGTTGCAGTCCATTCAGACCTTCCCAGGTCGGTGTGTGCTGCATGGATTATTCATTATGTTTTAGTTCTATTACAACCTAGATGTAAACTTTTCTTAACATTAACCACGATTATTGTCAGCGCAAAGTGCTACACAACTGTGGGGATAATTAAATATAATATAATATTTATAGGAATTGACAAACAAAATCAGCTTTAAATAATCTCCATTACTAGAGACATGTGTGAAGTGCCATGCGGGAACTAAAGAATCCCTATTGATGTTATGTTCAGTCAAATTTAACTGGACCCGTTAAATTTGTACATAAGGATGTGCAACAATTTTAAAGTATACATAATGAGTAATTGTTGTTTTGTTATAGCAATTTGTCGATATGTACATAGATCACGCGTGAACGTTGTGACTACTTGTGACTATTTGTGACCATCCGCTTCGTAGTACAAATACGGTGCGTTCGTTGAAGGATGATGTGGCACCTACTTTTAACAAGAATTATTGTACTCGTAAAGTTAAGGGGAGTTTGGATTCGAGCGGATTCATTTCTACAGTACGACTATTTTCACTATTGCACTCGTTCAGATATTTCGAAGCTCACCGGAGACACTATATTTTTAACACGACACGATGTTAGACGTTTTTATAAAGTCGAACACTCATTTTATTACACCAAGTTTGTACGTAATCGCACCGGTCGACGGTCAGTTCGCGTAAGTTTTAAGAGCCGAGTATAGGTTAATAGTTAAGTACTTTGTACGTCTACGATAGCTCCCTTCTCTCTCCATGTTAGGTTAGATTTTAATAACGGTTAGTATGTGAAACATGTCCATAGCTTTAAACGTGTCACACCCGTTGTATCAACGGGTCCCTCGCGGGGCGACAATGAGCTAACATTTGGTACCACTAGTAAGTAGTAGAATATCATTACTGTTAAGGTCATGTAAGTGCCTCGGATTTAAGGGGTGGTCATGTATCATTCGCGTGGCGCGGGCGCCCGCTTGCTCACCGCACTCCGTTCTGTCCGCGATCTGTCCCTCGGTGCGTCGACGCCGCGATCTTCACTTGGATCACTCGTGTGGAATCCAACAGAGTTCTCACATGTTAATTCCTCTTTACGATGTGCTATGTTAAGCGAGGGCATGGTTTCGTTTCGCGATGTATGCTCGGGGAGTATAATTGTATAGTCGTGTCTTCCTATGTAAGTTCCATCACATAAAACAAATTAGTATAAATTTGGGAATAATGTACTCGGTATATGTGATCGGTATTAGGGTATGCATACATCACCTTTATATCCGGCCACATTTGTATCGCTTAGATAATGTAATAAAAATATATCGATAGTGGGCTTGAATGATGAATCCTTTGGCGACCTAGGATTAACGATAGCGATAATATAGATTAAACGGCATAACTGGTAGAGAGTGTCATTTTATATGAATTGAGATGTAGTGAGACTAATTTATAATACGGGAGGACCTTTCTACAGGTATGTACTATTGTATTCACGACGGTTATATTAGTATCGGAGTGATGTGCCGGCGCGTGTTCACTGTTTACTATTGAGACGATTCGGTTGCCCCATTGAGATTTTTACTGCACAATTACACACGAGAATTAAGGAATAAATATATATTATAAATAATAAATAGTAGAACGGGTGTTCATTTAGTTAGTCTTGGCTGTGACTGTGGAAGGGTCAAAGCCGAATTTATTGAATTTGTCGCGAAGAGCTGGTTTGAATTTCGCGTTTCGTGACCCACATTAATGGAAATTGCAAACGTCCAGTGTAGATGTCAAACAAGCCGAATGACCTCTTTTATCGGTTTTGCTCGTAGGTAGTCATAAAAATGGTCCACATTGCATAATCAATCAAAGCTACTTTGATAACGTCCTAAGATATCATTTATGGCTATCTAGTTATTAAATTATATCAAGCTCTTAAATACACCGATCTATGTAATAAACCATGTTTGTTCAGTTTGGTTTAAATGGTATGCGTCCATTAGATGCACAAGCAAGCATCTGTTATTTAAAACAGTAATGAATTTCAAATGTTGGAATGCAGTCAATATTAGATTAACCCGTATCTGCATGTAACATTTATTAGTCAAATAGATTTTGTCAAGAGTAAACAAGATGCTTGTCTAATAGACTGATATTAAAATAATAGGATATCGAAATATTGATTAATTATATTTATATTTTCTATCAGTCATGAGGTGAAAGTTATAATATGCTGTGGTAAAAATGACCGCATACGTGTAGACTCGTCAAACGGGCGCCATACAGTGTGGGTCACGAGAAGCGAAAGGTGGACTGGTGTTGTGGAGGATGACACGCACAATGAGCGTTGTTTTGTACTCAGTAGATGTCACAGACATGAAAAGTTCGTCTCATGGACGACTAGACTTACTTCACTTAGCTTCTTGTACGTTCATACTCGGCCTTTTGATATAGTCACTTTATATACAGTTTTGAGTTGTTTAACACGCATTATCACGTATAGAAACACGTTTATCGTTATAATTACGGGCCAGATGCTATACATTTGAATTTATTATATAATTAATACACGTCTATGTATTACATGCCTTACGCTTGGATCTTTTTTCACTAGTTTTGCACAATTTCCTTTTGGGTACTACTTTACTCTTTCGGATAGAATTTGGGGAGTTGTTCGTGGGATGGTTATTAAGTGCTTTTTAACGATATTGATTAGGGTTTTGTAAATATTTTTTTGCATTAATATAGCATGTACATTTACCCGTGTACATATAGCGGATCGTATGTAAAAATTGTTCAAGTGCTATTTGTGTATGGGTGTTAGGTATGCCACTGCCATTGAGAATATGCCTCTTGGAAAGATTAGATTTAATACAATATTGTTTGGCACATTATTGTCAATTGATGGGGTTTGTATTTAAAATCGGTACCTTATAAATAATAAGCATGAAATAATATATGATAGTATATGAGTTTGAAGCGACTGGTTCGCGTAATATAAGCATTCCTTGCGTTCGAGTCGTAACCGGGGCGTTCTGTTGATCCGATTGAGTTAGCTTTAGTCCCGTTCCAGGCTGTTTGATAACAACGAATGTGTTAGAGTTTTACCTTTAAGTGATTCTCCATTCCAACTCGTGCTACTAGTTATTGTAC
Organism: Astraptes brevicauda; assembly: GCA_018252015.1. Taxonomy (NCBI): domain Eukaryota; kingdom Metazoa; phylum Arthropoda; class Insecta; order Lepidoptera; family Hesperiidae; genus Astraptes; species Astraptes brevicauda. Next base: position 15,307 of record DWPW01000076.1, read on the forward strand.
GATTTAAGCCGTTATTTCTAATTATGTATTCTTAAGTTAAAAATCTGTTTTTGTAATGTTAGGAACAAAATGAGACTTGTCCCTGCATAGGTAAGGGCTTTATTCCTTAAATATATTTAATAAATTAATTAACGAATCGACTGTACGAGTACATTCCAATGAAAGAATATTACACTATTTTTACAATTACCAGTTATAAAATATAATATGTCCAATAT